>CAUYQU010051522.1:0-52062 GCA_963574635.1 Cheracebus regulus | reverse complement strand
AGCACAATTATTGGCATAAAAGAGGTTTTTAATACCCATTTTTAGACTGCATTCTAGCCTGGGCAATAGAACAAGAATCCTGTTCTCTCTCCCTCTTTCTCTTCCTCTTTCTTTCTCTCTTTCATTCTTTTTTCTTTCTTTTGCTATGTTTTTCTTTCTTTCTTCTTTTCTCTCTTTTTCTTTCTTTCAAAAAAAAAAAATAAAAAGAGATTTTGGTCCAGAGACCACTGTACGCAACACAAGGTTGTAGAGATTGAACCCAGCAGGGCTGAAGGTGGACTGGGGCAGTGAGGCCTTGAGGGAAGGGCTCAGTCAAGAGGTGACTGGAGCTGTCTGCCAGGGCAATTTAGACAAGGAATTTGTGCCTTATGACTATTAAAAATAATTATTTCAATTTGTTCTGTAAAAAGGAGAGATGACAAGCTCCAAAACCCAGAATTTCTTTGTTGTTTTATTTAAAATCTCTTAAGGAATTAAGAATAGTTATATAGTTTGGATATTTGTCCCCTGCAAATCTCATGTTGAAATTTTATCTGTTGGAGGTGGGGACTAACGAGAGGTGTTTGGGTCATGGGGGCCATGATCCACCCACCTTGGCTTCCCAAACAGGTGCCATTCTTGAGGGATCCAGTGAACTCTTACTCTTAGTTCCCACAAGATCTGGCTGTTAAAGAGTCTGGCACCTCCCTCCTTCCTTTTTACCTCCTCTGTTATCACATGATGCTATCTCTCCTTCCCCTTCTGCCATAAGTGGAAGCTTTCTGGGGTCCTCACCAGAAGCAGATGCTGGTGCTATGATACCTGCAAAGCCTGCAGAACTGCGAGACAACTAAACTTCTTTTATTTATAAATTGCCCAGACTCAGATATTCCTTTATAGCAATGCAAAATGGACTAAGGCAAATAGTGTGTGCTGTTGCACAATGATGTAAATGCACCTAATATTGTTGGGATTCAGGGGTTCAGGGGAGCCCTTAGCTCGCCTGAGAGGATGTTTCTCCAAAGCTCTTGGTCTCCTGCTCTCTCAAGAATGAGAGAGGGGACCAGGTGCACTCACAAAGTAAATACCGAACCCCAAACGGAGTTTTTGCAGAAAGTGAATTTATTTTAGGTGGAGAAAGAGAAAAAAAGGAGAAGAGAGAAAAGTTCCATGAAGGGTGTGGAAGGGGACTCCAGAGGAGAAATCCAGCTGGATGAGGGAGACAGGGACTTTTAACCTGGGAGGAGCTCCCTCCTTCTCCAAGTCACTTGGCCAATGAAAAGAGTTCCCTTAAACTTCCACTGGAGTGATTGACTTTGGATTCTTCCCTCACCCATGAAAATTAAAACAGAAACCATTAAATCTCCCGGATGGAGAGAGATGGGATGGGGGCACGGCGCTGACAAGTTCTTGCCCTTAAAACTACACCCTGTTGTGGACCCGGAAAGAGAACACCTTCCCTGAATATCACTGAGTTATATATTTAAAAGTGGTTAAGATGGTAAATTTTGGCTGGGCGTGGTGGCTCACACCTGTAATCCCAGGACTTTGGGAGGCTGAGGTGGGCAGATCACTTGAGGCTAGGAGTTCAAGACTAGTCTGGCCAACATAGTGAAACCCCCGTCTCTTCTAAAAATACAAAATTTAGCTGGGCATGGAGGAGCATGCCTGTAATCCCAGGTACTTGGAAGTATTGCTTGAACCTGGGAGGTAGAGGTTATAGTGAGCCGAGATCATACCACTGCACTTCAACCTTGTCAACAGAGTAAGACTCCATCTCAAAAAAAAAAAGAAGATAGTACATTTTATATTATGTGTATTTTACCACAATAAAAAAAAAACTATTTAAATGTGTTGGGGAGAAAAGGCTCAGAGAAGAATTCATCACTAAGGGGTCAGGGTAGCAGAAAATAAAAGAGGTAAGGTATCTGACAGGGGCCACATTTAGCCCCCTTTTGCGACAAGAGGAAATGAGGAAGAGACGGCATAGCAATAGCACTGGCCTTGCAGTTGTCAAGACTTGGATTTAAAGCATGGCTCTGAATTTAACTATTCTGTAACCTTCATAAGCTTCAGTAACATTTTCTGTACAATTGGAATCATAGTACCACTTTCTGTCTATCACAGGGAGGATGTAAGGAATCAAACCAGATAGTGAAATCAAATAAGTAATATACTCTGAGTATCCCCGTTTTGTAAAATGTACCTCTCCACATTCCAAACATGTTCCATTTGCTGCCAAGTTAAGCTCCTGCTATGAACCAACCAGCCGTGACCTACCAGTAGAATTTCATCTCCGGGCATAGGACATTTGATATCAAATCATAGGGTGAGGAGGTGGACCATGGAGGAAGCAGCATCTGTATGGCACGTTTCCTTTCTCCTCCCACTTGCAGGCACTTGGGAAAGCAATCTGAGTGTTCCAAAAGGTCACACACTGTCTAGGCCATGTCAGCAGTGGCTGTTCCTTGCTACAGTTGCAAATTGATATTTAATAGATTTAATAGTTTTTCATTACTTTTAAGAGTCTGATAATGGAAACATTAAATAAATGTAACATATAGAAGTGTAAATACATAAGAATTGTGTGCCTCTTTTGCATGTGGAGTTTAAGAACAAGAGCTTCATCACTGCTGGGTCTGCCTTCAACATTGCCTCTTGAAACAGCAGTGGGTTACAAGGATCTTGACACTACACAGGATGGATGGCTTTTGGTTACTTGGAAGCTGGTTATCCTGTTTATGGATGGTTATTTTTCTGCCCTCCTTTTATCCTTGTTTCTGAGACAGTTGTTGGTGAACATGTCCACTGAAATAGAGGAAGGGAGAAAGATGAAAAATCACGCAGATGGTACAAGTACTATCTCCAGCAAGGCTTAGATAAGAAGACTGAGATCATTGCACACCATTTACAAATGTCAAAGATTTGTATTATTCAGATCCCCATTATTTCAGAAAACTGCTGAGTTATCTCCATCCCTAGTCTTCATCTAGAAAGATGATGTTTCTCACTGTATGCTCTCGGGACTGCTAATGGCCCATGTGGATAAGCCAGGAGTTAGTCTGTTACAGTATTAATGATTGTGACTTAGTTTATTGGCTTGAATAAATAATTCACTCATCATTACTTGACTGTTTGTACAAGACCAGTCCTTCATCACTGGGTGCGCACACAGTGTCTGTTCCATAGTGTTCCCAGGAGGCTCAAAGACCCCCAATTCCATATTTTGCCTTCAGATATCTGGGTTGGGGCCTCGTTTTTGTGACTGGTTTGGACTTTCTGCATCTAATGAGTTTAATATTTGGTTCTTGGACCTCTGTGGATTTTGATGGCCTCCAAAAGATGAGTTATGAAGGTTTCTCTATCAACTATGACTCCATGGTTTCCTTACAGATTCAGCCAAGTTTCCATCTGTTCCATCTGCCACAGCACCCAGAGGGAGAGGGTCTGACACGTGTGTTCATGAAAGTGGCATCATCTCAGCGCCTTGTGGAGAGCTATGCCAGGCAGCTCCTCATTGCAAAGATGTGGTGTTTTTAACTCATACAGTGCAACCCAGATAGCAACCAGGATCTCAGGACCTTTTGAGAGTTAGAGAAGATCGATGCAAACATTTTCCCATTGATCATAGAAGTATAGAGCCTTGGCAAGATTTCTCTGAATTCCTGGAGGTTATTTAGCATCTCTGAATTAGTTTCCTTGCCAAGTTTTGTTCTCCTCTCTGCATCTGGCATCTGTTCTTCATTTCTACTGTTCCTAAGATCCAACTCAGGATCACAGAGCTCTCTCCTGTGTTCTCAGTCCCTCCAACACAGTGAAGAAAACAAATAGGTGCATGTAGCAGAAATTTGCTGCAACTACTTAAAATCTGTGTCTGTGCCATGGAATTCTCACTATTGCAGCCCCTTGCATGGCACCCCCAGCCCTTTCTCTTTTGCTGACTCCTCACTCTTCCCTTCCCCTCACTTTTTAAAAAATTTCCTTCTCCCTCTCAGAAACAAATAACCATAATTTACAACAGTTCCACTCACTTTATCATTATTGCTATTTTTAGTTTTCCATATATGTCTGTAGAGTTTCACTTTCTAACCTCAAATGAAGACAGCTATTTCATGGAGAAGCACTGTGGTTAAGGGAGCAAACTTCTTGGGTTCCAATCCTTGTGCTACTTCATCCTACTCATGTGACCCTGGACAAGGCATGTCACTTCTCTGTGCCTCCGTTTTCCGTTCTGTAAAAAAACAAACAAAAAGTCCTCAGAGGATTGTAATGTGGGTTAAATGAGTTAGTGATATATATACCATGAGTGGGTGAATGAGTAAACAAATTGTTGTATGTCCATACAGTGGACTATTATTCAGCCACAAAAAGTAAACACAACACAGGTATCTGCTATAACGTCTATGAACCTTGAAAACATTATGTTAAATGAAAAAATCCAGACACAAAAGGTACATATTGTATGATTCTTTTTATAAGAAATATCTAGAATAGGCAATTCCAAAAAGACAAAAAACAGATCAGTGGTTGTCAGGGAATGGGAAGGGGTGAATTGGAAATGACTGTTTAATGGGTGTGGGGTGTTCTGGTGTGATGAAAAAGTTTTGAAACTCAAGAGAGGTGATGATTGCATAACATTGTGAATGCCTTAAATGCCACTGAATTGCACATTTTTAAATGGTTCACTTAAGTCATGTGAATTTCATCTTAAATAAATGTAAAGCATTTTGTGTACTTCATGCCATATAATAAACAATCAAAGTATTATTAAAACCCATCACCCCCTCCAGCCAGCACAGAAGACTGTTAATCTCAGCTGTTATTAAGACAAGGAAAAGAATCATTAAACAGCAGGCAGTTTGATGGAGTCTCACACCCCAATGGAGGGGATTTCCTTGAGGCCTACATGTTATATATAACTGCTAAGAAAATAACATTTTCATCTTGTTGCAAAGAACATAAATAAGCATCTGTTACAGAATAAAATCAGAAGTCCTTGGTAAGCCTCTAGTTCATTAATATGGTTCTGGTATTATAAGTTGGAAAACTATTCCATTGTTTAGATATCTCTGGCATCTATAGACTCCTGTTCAATTTTTATTCTTATTTTTAGAGACAGGGTCTGCTCTCTTGTCCAGGCTAGAGTGCAGTGGCATGATCACAGCTCATCACAGCCTCAACTTCCCAAGGCTAAAGCTATCCTCCTGACTCAGCCTCCTGAGTAACTGGGACCCCAGGTGCTTTGGCAATATGCTCAGCTAATTTTTGTATTTTTTTTATAGAGACAGGGTCTTGCTATGTTGTCCAGGCTGATCTCAAATTCCTGGGCTCAAGTGTTCCTTCTGCCTTGGCCTCCCAAACTGCTGGGATTACAGGTGTGAGCCACTGTACCTGGCCTATAGCCTTCTTTTTATCCTCATTATTTCTATCTAAGTGTAAGTCCTCATTGTCTGTTTTTACTGAGACACAATTCATATGTCACATATTTACCCCTTTAAAGCACACAATTCAGTGGCTTTTAGTACAGTCACAAAGTTTTGTGTACTCACACCGTCACTGTCTTTTGCTTGGCTGGGTGCAGTAGCTCCTAACTGGGCTTCTATATTCAGCTTCTGACTTCAGCTGGTTTGGTCTTTCTGAAACACAAATCTGATCCTGTGCCCACCCTCCTTTCCCTACCCTCTTTAATGACCTCTCTAGCTCCCCCTGGCCCCCATGTGGCGTCTGCATTCCTAGCAGGTCCCCTCTCTGCTTTGCTTCCAGCCTGCTCGCTTCCACTTTTCGACAGTGAATGCCTTGCAGTTAACTCAACACCCTCCGGGCTTTTGCACATGAAGAGCCTTTCTCTGAAAGGTGGTTTTTCTTTCTCCACCTGGCAAACTTCCATCCTACCTTTAGGATTCCACTGAAACCTCCTTCCCTTCTGAAGACTTCATCCATCTCCTCAGGCAGAGTGAACCACCTGCCCCTTCTTTCCGCTCCCTGTGTTAATAGGCACCTCATGCAATTGAGTTCATTTCTACCTATGACAGCACCCTGCTGTCTGTCTCCTGGAAACTCCATGAGTGCAGGAGCTACAGGCTTTCATATGGCTCAGTCAGTGCCCTGAGCAGCAGGACTCACGGGCTGCCCTCCCAAAGCCACTTCGGTTTGCTCTTCGCCTGTGCCTTTAACTTCCCTCAGTGCCCAGATGAACGTTCAGGCAGACCCATGGCTTCTGGGCAATGATAATCCCCAGTCCTACCATCAGGTCTGGTTGCTAAATGCTGGTTCCATTCAGGAATTAGAAAGGGCTACATGCATATAGTGATCCATGCTCCCATTTCTTTCCAAGTTAAGGCTTTGCCTGATTGCCCCCTGCTCAAAGCCTGCAGAAAACCTGAGCTGGTGAAAGAGCTGTGCTCAGTTTTCTCCCCCAGCTAAATGCAATTCAGAATCCCCTCTGCAGTGAAGCTCCGGTGGGACAGAGGGGCAGAGAGGGGTGGGAAGGTCCTTACTTGGCCAGGATGCTCTTCTTGGCTTCCTGCTTTCTGGGCCTCCCTGATGTTTACAGCTGACTCATTCCCTGTATGGTGTATGGTGTGTGCTGGTGGATGGCACAGGGCTGTTTTCTTGATTCTTTGAAAATTTCTCCATCTAGAGGCTTCTCAATTGCAGCTCCTTTGATAGAGGGCCTGGGTTTGCCTCTGGCTGACTAGTTGCAGCTGCTCTGCAGCCCCTCAGGATCATTTAGCTTCTCTTCCACCTGTTCTCTTTTCTCGGCTGCCCCTCAGATAGGATCTGATGAAACCTCACAGCTGTGCTTGCCATGTGGCCCCCCCACCCCCCAATTTGGTAGTGTCCTTTGCCTTTGGAGAGCCACTGTGCCTTTGCTACTGCAGTGGGTGGCAGGGGAGACAGGGGAGACTCTGAGCCCTTCCATTAAAACCCCTCTTCCAAAGCCTTGAGACAAAGAGCAGGCTCCTAGACCCCTGGTGGGAGGGACTCCGCACACGGGGAGCACTGCTGAAAATCCTTTTCAAAAGCCCCACCTGTCCTTGCCATCATCCAGGCCCTTTTCACTCCTGATTCTGATGAGGAGTTTAAGGGTTATGAAATCAATGTTTGGGTATTTTCTTTGCATAGTTGCCTCTCAGACTGGCGCCCCCACATGGGAATGTCATAATTAGTGTGTCTGATTTAGGCATGGGGTGGTTTTAGGGGCCGCACTTCACAGTCATTACCAAGTCCTGGCTTGAACCTCAAGTTGATCTTCTCTTTGCAAACCAGCTGAATGACTGCAGTTTGAAAGATAGAACTTGCCGGTGAGGGGAAGAAAGGCTTGACTGTGTGCCAGGAAACACCCTGCTTAGAGAACGTTCATTTGTCAAGTGCCAAATAACCCAACGAAGAAAAAAAACTCAGTCTCAAAAATGTGGTTTTACTGTTGTAAAATGAATTATTTAATTGATGGCAGTATTTTAGCTCTTTTAAATGTCTTCATTACTAATTACTATTTTGAACTGTAATATTATTATCAAAAAGTTTTGTCCCCTTTAAGAGGCAATGGCTGGTCTCACAAGGCTTGTGCAGAGGCACCAGTGGGATGTTAATAACTCGTCGTTATTTATATCTTTATTATTATTTGTGATTACAACTGTAATTCTGGGTTCAAAATATTTTGAACATGCAGAGCTGAATTACATAGAATGTGAAAGTCCCAGGCCAGCAGGTGGACTTTTGGAACCAGCCTGGCCAACATGGTGAAACCCTGTCTCTACTAAAAACACAAAAATTAGCCAGGTATGGTGGCGGGCACCAGTAATCCCAGCTACTCTGGAGGCTCAGGCAGAAGAATCGCTTGAACACAGGAGGTGGAGGTTATAGTGAGCTGAGATCATGCCATTGCACTCCAGCCTCGGCAACAAGAGTGAAACTCCGTCTCAAAGAAAAAATGAATGTGAAAGTCCCTCAAATCCTCCCAACCTAATCACCAGAAATGATTGTTCTGATTACTTCCTATGTATATATTATCTTAACATGTTATCAATTTAATATTATCATCAAATTTGGGGGCATACTGGACATGATCTTCGGCAATTTGCTTCCTTTTTAACTTAACAATACATATTGGCAGTTCTCAATGTCAGTTCACAAATTATTGATCATTCCATTTTCTAAGGTGTATAATTTGTTGATTTACTTTTTTATTATTTCTGGGTTTTCCCTTTTATAAACAACTTCAGTAAAAAAAAATCCTTGCACACACATACACACACACATATATATTTTGTTTTGTTTTGTTTTGAGATGGAGTGTCACTGTGCCACCCAGGCTGGAGTGCAGTGGCATGATCTTGGCTCACTGCAACCTCTGCCTCCCAGATTCAAGTGATTCTCCTGCCTCAGCCTTCCAACTAGCTGGAGCTACAGGGCCTGGCTATTTGTATTTTTAGTAGAGATGGGGTTTCACCATATTGGCCAGGCTGGTCTAGAACTCCTGACCTTGTGATCCGCCCACCTTGGCCTCCCAAAGTGCTGGGATATCTTAATGAACTTGTCTGAGAATTTTGTAATATACATTTCCAGAAGTGGGACTTCCACATGGAAGGATAGGCACATTTTAGGATAGTGCTAAGTTGTGCATTAGTTTTCCACAGGCAGACATGATGCCAACACCCTCATTGACATCAAGTATCAATCATTGAAAAAAATCTTTGTAATTCTTATAGATGAAAGTGATGTCCTTGTTTTAGTTTGAATTTCTTAATTAGTGAAGTTGTTCATATTCTCATATTGTGTTTCCTGTTCTACGAAATGCCTGTTTATGTCCTTTTCACTCTTGGCTTGTTCATAATTTTGTCATTGATTTGTAGAAACTTTTTACTTATTTAGGATATTAGGACTTTGTAATGTGTAATGTAAGTATGTTTTCTCAGGTTGTGGTTACATTTCTTGCCTTTGTTTATGGTGTTATAATGTTAACAGAGAAGAATGTTTTTGTAGTCAAATTTATCAATCGTTCCCTTTATGGTTTCTAGCTTTCCTGTCATGCTGGAAAGGCCTCTCCCTCTTGAAGGTTATAAAAGTATTCACCCATGTTTTCTCTAGAACGTAAATGGTTTTATTCTTTATATTAAAATATTCTTTCCTTTGGGAAGTTATTCTGATCTGATGTTTGAAGGGAGATAGGGCTCCGGCCATATTTCCTAACAGTGACTATGGGAATCCAAAGGCAACTGGCTGTGAATACAAACTGTGTGACATGAGACAAGTGGCTCATACTCTCTATGTCCCCGATTCCTTTTCTGAAAAATAGGAATAACCGTGGAATATATTTCCTACGTGTGCAGTAAAAAGTCAATAAGACGATGCTGTGAAGCAAAGAACAGTGACCAGGACGTAGTAAACCCTCAGTCTGGGAGGCTATTTCTGTGTCATTCTTCCTAGCTAGCCTGTCCTTCCAATGCCACTGCTGGAAGAATCTTCTTTCCTCAGCTGTGATATTCCCCGTTAAAGGGAGCCAGATGCTAGGCTCCGAGGGGTGCTGCTGTTTCTGTGCTCACTCTTCTGCCTGTCTGTTTCAGGGCCAGTTCCTCCTCCATGTCCCTAGGGTTTTCTCACTCCTGGCCTGGGAACTCTCACCACCCCATCACTGCTCAGAGCCTTCTCATCTCCGGAACCAGCTTCCCTCCAGACCTGTCCACCTTCTTCCTGTGTCTCTTCCTAATTTTTCTTTGACCATACCAAGAAGAGTGAGATCTTTGCTTATCTCTAATTTTCAGATTTTAAAAACAGAGAATTTGAGAGGGTGGCTTCAGGGTAAGATGGACTGTGTTCTTTTCCCAGCTTTGCCGTAGGCTGGTCAACTCACTTACCTTCTCTGAGCCCCCGTTCTTATATATAAAACAGGGACAAGAATGCCTGCCTTTGGGGGTCGTTAGGAAGACCCTGTGGATATGCACACACACCTAGCATAGCACCTAACACGTGGGAACCAGCATCCAAGTGACAAGACCTGCCTGTCCGAACCTCTGATTCCAGAGGACAGGCTGGCCCTACTCTCTGCCTTCCTAAACCTGGCTGGTTAGGAAGATTGGACTATGTCACATGGTGGTCTTCAGATCTCACCAAATTCTCATCTAGGCCCTTCTCTGGGGATTGCACCTTCTTCAGGATGCTCATTCCAGCCAGTAATGTGCTCCAACTGAATGCAAACTGCAGCCCAGCTAACTGCTACTGCTAAATATATAACGCATCCTGTACCGGCAAGCAGCGTCTTCATCACCATGGAGATCAGGCAGCTTCTGTCTCCAAACACATTCCTCTGCAGCATATGTCTACTAGAGACAGAAGGAGCCAACAAAACTGTGCGTCTGGCAAAGGAGGGTATCCCCACCCCTGAGTCCCTGGCTATTAGAATCAAGTGGCCTGACTCTGCCCTCTGGGAAGTCCATTCTCTGGAAACCCTCCTGTCAACACCAAAATCACAAATTTCCATCACCTAAGATGGATTCAGGAAAGAAGCGCCCAAGAGCAGGAGACGACACAGGTAAGAGCTGCGAAGCTGGGGTACATCACAGAGGCAGAATTCACTGGGATCATCCAGAAGGTGATAGAACAAAACCTAGAAGCACCCACAGGAGTCCTCTTCTAGAAGATTCTTTTTAAGGATGAAGCTAAAAAGCATAGATGCCTCAAGAGAGCCTCTTGCTTCTAAGGTAATTGCAAGATAAGCAATTCCCAGGGTCCTTTCAGAGCAAGGGACAGACAGAAAGCAGTGTGTGGGGCTGCAGCTGTCCGGGGCTGACCCACGTGTGATGACTGCAGCTCTCTCTCCTTGGACTCGTTCCCATGGCCTTCTCTGCCATCATCAGCTAAGGCAACCTTGCCTGGTCCCCGATTTTCATTTAAGTGCCTCTGGGCTGCCTCCCATGGAGTTCAGGGGCAAGGTGCTTGTGCCTCACGGAGCTTAGTTATTTAATATTAATGCGCTCCTGCTGGCCCTTCCCCTACACCATGCAGTGCAGCTCTTGGTTCACGGTGAAGATTCCTTACCTCACATGCTGCTGTGTGGAGCTGGCTTCAGTTTCCACGTTGCAGATTAGGAAGCCCAACTCATGGATTGAAGCCTTTTTCCTCAAGCTGCCCCCTCAGGTCCCACAACTCACAGAACCAGAGGACTCGTCGGCCCCGCTTCAACTCTCCTGAGGGTGCTGGGAGCTGCCTGGGCTGGTGGAGGAAGCAAATCAACAGGGCGTCCCCTACGCAATTCAAGGAGAGGTCTCAGTTGTACCCATTTTACAGATTTTTAAAAATCTGTATAAAGATTTCACTGGAGAAAGAGTTCAGAGGCTAAGAAGATGGGAAAATCGCTGCTTTGAGCACATGAACTTTTTTATTTTTTAATCTATTTATTTAAAAAAAATTTTTTTTTGAGACAGAGTCTGGTTCTGTCGCCTAGGCTGGAGTGCAGTGGTGTGATCTCGGCTCATTGCAAATTCTGCCTCCCAGGTTCAATCGATTCTCCTGCCTCAGCCTCCTGAATAGCTGGGATTACAGGTGCCTGCCACCAGGCTTAGCTAATTTTTTGTATTTTTGTAGAGATGGGGTTTCACTATGTTAGCCAGGCTGGTCTGGAACTCCTGACCTCAGGTAATCCACCCTCCTCGGCCTCCCAAAGTGCTGGGATTACAGGCGTGAGCCACTGCACCTGGCTTAGCTGTGATTGTTTTTAAAAACAGCTATATTGAGGTATAATTTACATACAATATAACATATCCTTTTTAGTGAACAGTTCTGAGTTCTGAGAATCGCAGCCGTGTAACTCCACTACAATCAAGATCTAGAACATTTCTATCACTACAAAAAATTCCACCTGCCCCTTCGTGGCCAATTACAAGTCAGCCCACCCCCAGCTCCTGGAAAATGGAGGTCTGTTTTCTGTTCCTATAGTTTTCCCTTTTCCATAGTGTCATATAAGTGAAGTGATAACATATGCTGCCTTTTATTTTGAAATGACTGTAGATTCACACACAATTGTAAGAAGTGATTCTGAGAGATCCCCTATACTCTTCATTCAGTTTTATCAGTGGTAACATGTTATCAAACTACAGGACAACATCACAACCAGGATATTGACACTGATACGGTCAAGATACAGAGGATTTCCATCATCACAAAGATCCCTCTGTTGATTTGTTTTTTTTTTTTTTTTTTTTTTTTCTTTTTTGAGACATAGCCTCTGCTCTGTTGCCCAGGCTGGAGTATAATGGTGCAGTCTCGACTCACTGTAGCCTCTACCTCCCAGGTTCAAGGGATTCTCCTGCCTCAGCCTCCCAAGTAGCTGAGATTACAGGCACCTGCTACCGAACATGGCTAATTTTTGTATTTTAGTAGAGATGGGGTTTCACCATGTTGGCTGGGCTGGTCTCAAACTCCTGAACTCAAGTGATCTGCCTGCCTCAGCCTTCCAAAATACTGGGATTACAGGCGTAAGCCACCACACCTGGCCACTGTTGACTTTTTATGACTGCACCTGCATCCTTTTCACTCCCTTTACTCCCTCCTTCACCTCTGGCCAACACTACTTGTTTCTCCATTTCTGTAATTTTATCATTTCAAGAACGTTATGTAAGTGGAATCATACAGTATGGAATATTTAGGGACTGGCTTTTTTTCACTTGGCATAATTCTCTGGAGAGGCAGCCAGGATGTTGAGTGCATGAATATTTAATTCCTTTTTATTGCTGAGTGGTATCCCATGGTAGGAGGTAGCACAATTTGTGTAATCATTCACCCATAGAAAGACAACTGAGTTGTTTCCAGTTTGGGGTTACTATGAATAAAGCTGCTATAAACATTTGTATACAGTTTTCTGTGTCGACCGAAGTCTTCATTTCTCTGGGATAAATGCCTAGAACAGTTGCTGGTCATATGGTAGTTGCATGTTTAGTTTTTAAAGAAACTGCCAAACTGTTTTCCAGAGTGGTTGTACTGTTTTACATCCTACCAGCAACGCATGAGGAATCCAGTCTCTCTGCACGCTGGAAAGCATTTGGTGTTGTCACTATGTTTTATGTTAGCCATTCTGATAGGTGCATGGTGGTCTCTCATTGTGGCTGGAATTTACAATTCTCTAGTGACTTATGATGCTACCCATTTTTTTCTGTGCTATCTGTGTATGTTCTTTGGTGAAATGTCTCTTGATATCTTTTGTCCGTGTTCTACTTAGATTGTTTTCTTTTTTACTGTTGAGCTTTGAGAATTTAAAAATAGGTCAGGCACAGTGGCTCATGCCTGTAATCTCAGCACTTTGGGAGGCTGATATGGTTTGGCTCTGTGTTCCCACCCATATCTAATCTTGAATTGTACTCATAATTCCCAAGCATTGTGGGAGGGACCTGGTGGGAGATGACTGAATCAGGGGGATGGTTTCCCCCATACTGTTCTCATGGTAGTCAACAAGTCTCACGAGATCTAATGGTTTTATAAGGGTTTCTGCTTTCGCTTCTCTCTCGTCTGCTGCCACATGAGACATGCCTTTCACCTGTTGCCATGATTATGAGGCCTCCCAGCCACGTGGAACTATAAGTCCACTCAACGTCTTTCTTTTGTGAATTGCAGTCTCAGGTATGTCTTTATCAGCAGCATGAAAATGGACTAATACAGGAGCCAAGGCAGGAGAGTTCAAGACCAGCCTGAGCAACAAAGTGAGACCCCTTCTCCACAAAAATTTTTTTTTAAATAGCCAGGTTAATTTTACATGTATTTTTTAGATATTAATCTTTTGTCACATATGTGATTTGCAACTATTTTCTCTCACTCTGCAGCCTGTCTTTCATCCTCTTAACAGGGTCTTTGTAGAGCAAAAGTTTTTCATTTTTGTTGCTCACTGAAGTATTTCTATCGGGGCTGCTTTAAAATCTTTGTCTAATGATCCTACCATCTCAGTCATCTTAATGTTCATATCTACTGACTGTCTTTTTTCTCCAAATCTGAGATTTTCCTGGTTCTTCAATAGGCCAGGTGATTTTTTTTAACAGAAAATGAGACATTTTCATATTACGTAACGAGACTCTGCGTCTGATTTCAACCTTCTGTTGTAGCTGGCTTTTTGTGGCACTGCTCCTGCAGGGGAGGTGGAAGGCACCACCTAATTAATGCCAGGTGGAGGTCACAGCCCAAGCTCCCCACTAGCCTCTGCTGACACCCCAGGGGGTGGGTTCCTTGTTATGTGGAGGGGTGGGAGTTCTGACTCCCTCGTCCTTGAGGTGAGAGGAGCCTTATTACTGCCAGGAGACGGTGAAAGTTCTGACTCTCCATTTGGCCTCCTCTGACACTGTCCCAGTGAGGAGGGGAAGGGGCACCCCATTACTGCCAGGAGTGGGGAGAAGGCCAGACCCCCTGTAGGGTTTCCTCTGACACTGGAGAGCTGGGGTTTCACTTCCAACTGGCAGGAATGGAAGTCCAGGCTCCCCACTTGGTTTTTTTTGACACCACCTCTGCGTAGGTGTTAGGAACTTTCTTATAGCCTGGCTACCAGCTACCCCCTTGGTCTTTGCTGGCATGAATAGGGAGAGCACAGTGTTTTCTATGCCATTTTGCTGGAATAGAGCAGTAATTGTCTGAAAGTTTTTTGTCTTGCTAGGCTGCCCCTTCCCTGGTGCTTTGGCTTCGAGAGAACGGGCCTTTCTTGGGGTTTTTCTTGTCTATGATGGTTGGTGTTTCCAGAAGGCCACCTTCTTCAGCTCAAATCTGGGATATACAGGGACAAAAAAACAAAAACAAAAACCAGTGTCATCACTTGAGTCCCAAAATGTCTAGCCAGTCTGTCACCTTCTCTGTCTTTCAGAATCTCATGTTTATTTTACACATACATATGTAAAATATAGATATTATATATATATATATATAAATCTTGTATTTATTTTATGTATACATGCATACATATATATACATATGCATATAATGTCTAGGGTATTTATTTGTACTTAGTGAAAAGAATACAGAAAAGTCTATCTATTCCACCTTCCCAGAAACAGAAGTCACAATACGTGGCCTTTTGAGTCTGACATCCATCACTCAGCAGAATGCATTTAAGATTCATAGTTTGATGAGTTTTGACAAAGGTATGCACTTGTATAACTTCTATCACAATCATGATATAAAATATTTCTATCATCTCAAAACGTTTCCTTGGGAACATGTGATTTTGTTTTAAATGAAAATTGGGGCTGAGCATGATGGCTCATGCCTATAATACTAGCCCTTTGGGAGGTTGAGGCAGGCAGATCATTTGAGCTCAGGAGTTCAAGGCCAGCCTGACAACATGGTGAAATACCATCTCTACCAAAAATATGAAAAATCAGTCAGGCGTGGTGGTGCATGGGAGGGTGGCTTGAGCCCAGGAGATAGAGGTTGCAGTGAGCAAAGATCATGCCCCTGCACTCCAGCCTGGGTGATGGAGTGAGACCTCATCTCCAAAAAAAAAAAAAGGAAAAAAGAAAAATAAAGAAAAATGAAAAATAAGTAAGTAAAATAGAAGGAAAAAAAGAAAAAAAAATCAGAATGTGCTCCCTGTGGGTTTAGCTTCCAAGATGACCCCAAATGGTCCCATACCTTGCTATGCTCACTCTTATGGGACACTCTCCCTTGAGTGTGGACTGCACTTCATGATACCTTCTGAACAATAAAATATGGCAGACAGGATGGTTTATCACTTCTAAGATCAGGTTATAAAAGGCTTCAGCTTTCCTCATGGGCCTCCTCTTCCCTGGATCCCTCACTCTCGGAGAAGCCAGCTGCCACTTCATGAGTACAGATGGCCTAACTGAGAGGTCCATGTGGGGAGGAACTGAAGACTTCAGGCAACAGCCAAGTGCAGAAGCCCTCTCGGAAGCAGATCCTCCCCAGTAGAGACATCTGAGATGGCATCCCCTGCCCACAGCTTGACTGCAGCCTCATGAGAGACTCTGAGTCAGATCCACTCAGCTAAGGTGCTCTGGGCTTAGCACACTCAGAAACTGTGAGATAATACAGTTTTGTTGTGTGAAGCTAGTAAGTTTTGGGCTAACTTGTTATGCAGCAGTGGATAACTGATACACACTTGATTTCTTACCTCTCCCAGGTCTGATCTCTACTCTCCAGCCCCAACCTGCCTCTCTCTTTCTCTCTCTGCACTCCAGCCATATTGGTCTTTTGGGTTTCCCTTCCTCAAGAACTACATGCCTAGAATGTTCTGATACTCCCTAACACCCCTGCAATCCTCACCCTCAGTGAGACTTACCTGTCCCACTGATCAGCTCTGATGTTGATTCTCCAAAGAAGGCCCTTCCTGGTTAGGGCAGGTTGTCCAGTTACACCCTCCACTTAGGGTTTTCCTTGTCTTCCATTTGAAACACTTATTGTAATTGCAGTGTAGTACATAACTGAGTGATTCTTTGTTTCACATGTCTCCCTCCTCATTTGAATGGACCCTCCCTGAGGGCCAGGACTGTCTGTCTAGTTCATAGCTGTATCTTATATGCCTGGCACAAGGCCCAGCCCCTTGTGTGTGATGAATGGATGGAGAGATACATAGATTTCTTCTTAAGAAAGAATATATGGGTGTAGCTTTGGGGACAGAGCATTTCCTGTAGATCTCCAAAAAAATCTTTCCATTTCTGAACAGAAAGTGTGTGAGTTCTTAATTAAAACAGAAAACAAATGTGTTTCTAAAAACAAACAAACAAACAAAAAAACACTTACTGCAGGCAGAGAGGTGACCCTTCACTCTGGTTGTCCTCAATACAGAGTGACCCCAGGAACTTTTACAAACTCCTGCTCTTGGGTTTCTCCTGTGTCAATTGCATCAGAATCTTGTGGGTAGAAGTGGGCATCAGGGTTTTTACAGGTGAGGGTTGAGAGCCCTGACAGAATGTCTAGGTGAGACCCTGAGGATGGTCACCTGTTTGAGGGAAGCTGCCGGAATTGAGAGTGTTCTTCAAGGGCCAGCAAGGAGGCCCTGATCTCAAGATCCAGCAGGTCACATTTGTGATCATGCTCCTGGTAGTGGGCTCTACTGGAGGGTATTGAGAATAGCTGCAGGGCTAGAGTCCTTGCAAAGGAGAGGGCAGTTAGGGCTTGAAGGAATGGGGCAGTGGGCCTTGGGAGGGGCCTTTCCAACAGGACTGGAGAAATACTGGTAAGAACCATCCTCGGTCCTGGGCAATCGTGGCCCTGCCCTGAGCTCTACACTTTAGGGGACCCTGCTCTGGTCCTCTCCAAGTACCCTTTTCCCAGGAGTCCTTGGGGCTTAGGGGATCTACTTACCAGAGCCTGTGCAGCCCTTTCAAGACCACAGGCCAGGTCCTGGGATTCTGGAATACCTGTCCCAATGCCCGGAGCCTGCTCTCAGCTCTATGAGGGCCTCCTTCCTGGCTCCATCTGCTCCAAAGAAGACTGTGTGGCAAGTCACGCATCCTAGGTCTGAGGGTGGACAGCAAGGTGCCATCTGCAAGCTGGTGTGGAGGGATTGGGCTGACCTGTCCACATGCTCACGGACCATTTCTTATAAGAGATGGTGGCAGGGTCGGACTGAGAAGGGAGAGCAAAGAATAGACCAAGGGCCGGGGACCTCCAGTCCCCACAGTTACTGAGGGCAGGCCTGGCACATGCCCCTAATCTCTTCTCTCCTATTCAGCTCATCCCTTGAATGCATTAACTGTGCTTTGGAAATCACCCTGATTGGCCCTGAGCCTGTTGTGTACCCCCTTCTCTCTGCAGACAGTGCCCGCTCCTGGTCTGCTTCCTGGCCCCCCGCCCAGCCGCCAAGCTCAGTTCTACTAGGCCAAGTGTCCCTGGCCTTGCCAGATGGAGTCCTTCCTTCCCTCCTCAGTTTCCTCAAGACTGTGGCTTGTCTATTGCCTCTGGTCTGAGGCCAGTCACTCTAACCTGCATGTACGGACAGAAAGCTTTGTCCCCTCCATAGATGGCACTTTACTTCCCCTGGGTCCCCAGCCCTGGTTACTGCATCTGGCACAGGAGCACCATTTATGGACTGGCTTACAAACTGGATCGAATCATTTTGGTCATTCCAGGAGGAAGGCTTTGGAGGCCTCCTTTGATACTGACTCCCAAATTCTGGTTTCTTTTGGGAAATACAGCATTTGTTTTGAAGGGTCTGTGTCTTCAGCTGAAGTGAGGGTTCTGCATGATATTGATGTGCACTGGCGTGTCCAGCCTCTGAGCTGTCTTGCGTGTTGAGCCCCTGCCAGCTCTCTCGCTTCCCTCAACAACTACATGGCTGCGTGGGCAGCAGGCGAGTGCACTCCTGTGTCCGCACTACCTGCAGCCCAGAAGAGTGCTGGGGAGCTTAGCTGCCTGTGGAGGAGGAGACATTGTGCCCGGTTTGCCCAAGACAAGCTGCATGTATATCTGCTGTTCTGGCATAATTATTAATAGGGCCCTTTCTACTCTCAAAAGCATCTCATCCCTCAATAAGATAAATGATGTGGTCCTCAAGCAGCGAACCTTGTGTCTCGCTGTCGAGCTCATCAGCTTGAACATTTGCAGTTTTTCTTGAGTTCTGGGAATTCTCAGATTGACTATTTTTAGGAAAGATTGGCAGAAAGCTGGGTGATTTTCTTGGCTCCATTATAAATTCTAAAGCATTCTCTTTAAAATTGAAGGAAGTGGTTTTTAATAGTCAAATCTACTGGCTCTTAGATTTTGTTTTCAAAGAACACTGGAGCAGCATGCACTGAGGAGTCGTTCTGTGATTTAACGTTGACTACTGTTTTCCAAGTCACAGGAAGCTGACAGAAGAAACTTTTCCAACAAGTGCTGGTACACCTGTGGTAGTGGCTGGTCCTCCTGTCATCTGGCAGATAAATGCACAAATGCTAAGTGATACAAATTTTTAAAGTTCAAGAAAGTATAACTCAAGTATTACTAGTGAGGTGAGAATTCTTACATACTTGGAACACGACTGTTTTGCATTTGGTAAAATTATTCATGGTTTGATGGAATTTAACCTATCAACATGTCACGGAGTTTCAGAATTAAGTTAATATCTAACACTTGCTGAGTCCTCATACATGCCGGGTATGAAGTGTGAAATGGACATTATCTATTTCATCCTTGCAAAAACCCAATGAAATAGGTTCATTTATGGCTACCCCATTATACAGAAGAGGAAACTGGGGCTGTGAATGGTAGGAAATTTGTCCCAGGACTCATGACTTCCGGGTGCCCTGCCACCTACACTCATTTGAAATCCTCTTTGAAAAGTCCTAAATAGTCACTATCATCCTAAAAGCTTCTTTTATTTGGCTTTTGCCAGTAGGCCAATTCCAGAGCAATCAGAGACGGCTCTTGAAGGAACGATGATTATCTGACTTTTCCTTTTGACTCTGAAAAGTCTTCTTTTGCCATAGTTTTTTTTTTCTTTTAAAGTACAAGTCTAGTGCATCTGTGGAAAAGGAGGCCACATTATACTAAATGTCATGCTGCTGGTTTGCCCAGGGCCCTCGCCAAGCCAGGGGTTCTGCAGGCTGCTGGATGCCTCTTAGCTAGATCTCCATCCAGACCCCACTGAGGTCGACACTGTCCATTTCTTAGCTTGCCTGAAGAGGGCGCTTTGGGATTGCTGTCATTTAGCACATAGTAGGTGCTCGGTAGATGTTGGTTTTAAGCATGAATATGTTAAGTGAAGGAAGCAATGACCCAACCTCACTTTCACTAGGACTATGAGAGGGAATCGAGCCAAAACTGCTGCATTTGAGCAGATCCCCTTGCTGTGGGTTTCTGAGTGACTGCCAGGAAATGGAATTCCCGTGTTCTCTGGCAGATTTTTCATAGGAGATACGCCTGGCTATGTAAAGTAAGGCTTGCCCTTGAGCCCATGCCCTTCAAAGGTGGGGAGAGAAACCTTACTCAGCTGTGCTGCTCACGGAGCCAGATCTCCACACGCTGGCTGCTTCTCCACTCACCTCTGAGCCTTTCACTGCTGTGTTAGGGCAGGTCTGCTTCTCACCCTTGCCACCTATTCCCCCTGTACTTACTTTCATTATGGGACTTGGCATGTCTTTGTCCCCAGTAGACAGGGTGCCATCAGGCAGGACAAACCACTATCCTTAACCCTCAGCACCGTGCTAGGAACACAGCGGGGCTCCAAGAGCAATGGGTGGGTAGAGACCTGTCTGAATGCACCTCAGTGTTGCCTGGTCTGGCCACACTGTCCTGCCCTGACCTTTCCCTGCCATGAGTGACAGCCAGGGGCTGCTCTGCCTGCTTCGCCCCTGCACACCGCCCACTTTCCATTTGCCCTGTTCACACCAAGCAGCCAGACCACATTTCTGCTGTTCCCATTTCAGGGCCTGGCACCAGGCCACCTGAGCCTGGAAAACCTTCTCTGCCTCCTGGCTGCACACCCTCCTGGCCATCGAAGGACACAGAGAGAGGCGCTTTTCTCTCTGTGAGATGCTTTTCTTGCTCTCACACAGAGCACACTTCTGCCAAAAGTTCTCAAGGCCTTTTTGTCCCACTGTGGTTCAAAGCCTGGACGCACATTGCATTGCAATGCTTGGCTTTCCTGGAAAGCTCTCCAGGAAAGAGCTCTGTTTCTGTCCAGCGTGCATCTCATTGCCTTTTCAGCGCTAGCTTGGACCACAGTGGGTGCGGTCTGCTGGCCCTGGGAGGACTTTTCTGAATCCAGACCAGAGAATGTTGCTTTTTCTCTTTGTGATTTTTAAAATAGTTTACTTCTAAAAACAATTATTAATATATATATATGTGGAAGGAAATTCAAAACCACAGGAAACAAAATAACATCTATTACTGCCTTGCACTAACACTAGCATTTTACTATTGGATATAACTAGTTTTTAAAAAATGTCTGATTTGAAGTACCGCATGTTCTCACTTATACCGCATGCTTCCACTTATAAGTGGAAGTGAAACAACAGGTATATACACCAACATAAAGATAGAAAGCATACACACTGTGGACTTCAACAGTGGGGAGAGATATGGAGGTGAGAGGGCCAGGATTGAAAAGCTACGTCTAGGGTACCACACTCACTCTTTGGGGGAGGGATTCAATAGAAGCCCAAACCTCAGCATCACTCAATATATCCATGTAACAAACCTGTACATGTACCACAAATCTAAAATTTTAAAAATTTAGTTTTAAAAAGTCATTGCAATGAAAAGTAAAATGTTCTTTTTATTGCTCATTAGAAAAAAAAAACACCCTCTGAATAGCATTACACCAGATCGAATATTTCCTTAGAGTCATTTTTAGCATTCTCTCCATTTAAAAATTTTAAAATTCTTGTAATAATTTTAGGTTTACAAAAAAGTTGTAAACACAGTCCAGAGAGTTCCCGTTGCCCTTTATTCAGCTTCTTGTAATGTTAATATCTTAGGAAATCATGGCGGATTTGTCAAAATCAAGAAGTTAACACTGGTACAATATTATTAACTAAACTACAGCTTTTGTTTGGATTTCACCTGTTTGTCTCTGATGCCCTTTTCCCATCCTCGCTCACATCCGGGACTCCACAGTGCATTCAGTCACCCCGTCTCCTCAGTCCCCTCCACTCTGTGAGTTTATCAGTCTTTTCTTATTCTTCATGATCACAGCATTTTTACAGAGTACTGATCAGGTGTTCAGTAGGATATTCCTCAGTTGAGGTGTGTCTGATATTTTCCTCATAATGGCACTTGGGTTAGGGATTTGGGGAGAGAACATCACAGGGGAGCCCTTCTTACTGTAGTGTGCCAAGGGATCTTTCTGTCCTTGTTAATGTGTATATTCATGTAATTTTAATTAACAAAAATTGAACATCTTCACATATCATTATGTGACCTTTTATCGCAGGGAAGGAAAGTAATCCATCGATTATGACATGGCTCCCACCATAAAAACCCTCAGAACCCCTCCCAACACAGGCTGCAGGCAGCCTACTTGAGAAGGCTTGCACGTTGAAGCATTTTTCCAGTTCTGTTCTACTTTTTTTCTTTTATGGTGTTTGAGACAGGTCTAACTCTGATGCCCACGGTGGAGTGCAGTAGCAGGATGACCACTCATTGCAGCCTCAACTCCTCAACTTCTGGGCTCAAGTAATCTTCCTACCTCAGCCTCCGGAGTAGCTAGGACTACAGGCATAAGCCACCACACCCGGATATATTTTTTATTTATTACAGAGATACGGTCTCACAGTGTTGCCTAGGCTGGTCTTGAACTCCTGAGTTCAAGCAGTCCTCCCACCCTGGCGTCCCCGAGTGCTGGATTACAGGCGTGAGCCACCACTCCTGATCCTGCTGCATCATTTTTACAGGCTGCAAAATAGTTTATTGAATGGCTGTACCCTAATGTGGTTTACTAATCCCCATTCAGGTATCCATAGTTTCTTTTCTTTTCCTTTCCTTTCTCCATTTTTTAAAGGAAGAGTTCCTGGTACTATTATGGTTAGATCACAGTGAAATCATATTTTTAAGGCTTTTGAGATATATTTCCAAATTGGCCCCAGGAAGTTTTCATGGATTTATATCCCTGTTAGAAATGAGAATGCTGTTTTTCTAAGATTTTGTCAAAACTATTACAATGAACAACAAACAGGAAATTTTATATTTCCACAGTTAGTTATTTTTTATTTGTTTTGATTTGTACTTCTTCAGTTAGTACTTCTTCAATTAGTACAGAAGTTGAACCTTATTTTTTGGCTTATTGGCTATTTATACATTTTAATACTTTTAAAACCTACGTGTCCTCTTTGTCCATTGAGAGATGTTAGCAATTTTCTCATTGATTTGTAAGAGCCCTTTATAAATCAAAACCATCAATCACATAGCTTATTTTTTACAAATTTTTCCAATCCGAAGTTTGTCCTAAAATTTTGTTAATAGTGTTTTTAGTATATCAAAGTTTTAACGTTTTATGTAGTGAAGAATTAAAATGTTTCCCAAAATAACTAACCAATCATCTCAGCCTCATTTTTAAAAACAATATTCTTTCTTCACGAATTGAAAGCCACCTTTGTCAGACACTTAGCTCTTCTTTTGCTTGGGTTTCTCCCCGACTGGTATCTACTTTGTTTCAAATAGTTATGCATCAAATTCGCTCTTCTACTTTTCCTGCATCTTTAGCATAGGTTCATGACACTTGAATATTATGTAGAATGAGAACCTCCCATTACTCTAGTTTTTAAAACAGTCTCTAGGTATTCCAATGATGATTTTACTTTCTGGTGAATTTTAGGATTATTTCCACAAGTTTTCAAAATCTCACAGGAATATTAAATGTGTGATATGGGTTAATCGGGGGAAATTGGCTAGCCTAACCAAATTCAATCTATCCATTCAGTTACATGGTCTTTTAGTTTATTCACATCTTCTAAGTCCTTTTGAGAATCACTTTGCTTTTTTCTGTGTTTTCTATGTCTCAAATTCACTAGTCAAGTTTTAACTGCCGAACTGAAGCAATAATGTGAAGAAGGAACCTGCAAAATGGTCTTTTAACTATATCAATGTGAGCTGCAGATAAGGAGAGAAATGACTCAATGCTGTTGTCAAAGGAAAGGCCATTTGCATAAAGAAAAGCCATTTAAAAGGGCATTGTGACCAAGTGTGGTGAGTAGGCTTCTGGGAGCCACAGGGTTGGGCTCAGTTCCCAGGTCCCTGGCTCACTGGAGCTGGGATGATCTCCTGTGGGCCTCGGCACCCTCATTGTCAAATGGAGGTGTCCACTGCAGAGCTGAGAGCAGATCTCATGTGTGTGAAGTATCCAGGATAGCACTCCGCATGCTTAAGCGCTCAATAAGTCGTTAAATATATGTATATTTCAAACACTGAAAAATATTAATAAAAATTGATCATACACTAAGCCAGAGAGAATTCTTAATTAATTTCAAAAAAATTATTTTGGCAACATTCTCTGACCACAATAAGATAATACTAGACGTTAATGATAAAAGCTTGAACAAACAAAAAACCCAAGTGCTTAGAAGTCTTAGAGAAAACAATACATTGCTTAATTTTTTTTCTTTTTTGAGACAGAGTCTCGCTCTGTTGCCAGGCTGCAGTGCAGTGGCATGATCTCGGCTCACTGCAGCCACCTCCTGGGTTCAAGCGATTCTCCTGCCTCAGCCTCCTGAGTAGCTGGGACTACAGGCACATGCCACCACACCCGTCTGATTTTTGTATCTTTAGTAGAGACTGGGTTTCACCATGTTGGCCAGGATGGTCTCGATCATTTGACCTCATGATCCACCCACCTCAGCCTCCCAAAGTGCTGATATTACAGGTGTGAGCCACCATGCCCAGCCTACATTTTTTTTTACTAAGCCATATACCATACCATTCACCCATTTAAAGTGAATCATTTAATGGTTTTTAGAATATTCACAGAGCTGGGCAGCCATCACCACAATCAGTTTTAGAGCACTGTCATCATCCCAGATGAAACGTGGTATCTGTCAGCACCCAGTCCCTTCCCCCTCCACACCCACCTCCCACCCTAGGCAACCATAGAGGTACTTTCTCTCTATGGATTTCACTGTTCTGGACATTTCATACAAATGCAATCAGAATTTATATCTGGCTTCTTTCACTTAGCATGTTCTCAAGCTCAGTCCATGTTGTAGCATATATCAGTGTTTCAGTCATTCGGATTGCTGAATTAACACTCCATTGTTAGGATATGTCACAATTTATTTACCTATTCATGAATTGATAGACATTTGAGTTGTTTCCACTTTTGGTATTTTGAATAATGTGCTATGAACATTTGTGGACAAGCTTTTGTGCGGACATATGTTTCAGTCGGGTTAAATTGTAACTCTAGGCTGGGCGAGGTGACTCACACTTGTAATCCCAGCACCTGGGGAGACTGAGGTAGATTGTTTGAGCTCAGGAGTTCCAGACCAGCCTGGGCAATAAAGTGAGACCCTGTCTCTACAATACATACAAAAATTAGCTGAGTGTGGTGGCACCTATAGTCCCAGCTACTCTAGAAATAGCTGCTCTAGAAAATATTTGCAAATTACATATCTGGTAAGGCAGATCTGATAAATCTTTTTCTTTCCATTGCAAGGGAAATGGCAAGGTAGGAGCCTGAGGTGGGAGGACTGCTTGAGCGTGGGAGGCAGAGGTTGTAGTGAGCTGAGATCGTGTCACTGTGCTCCAGCCTCGGTGACAAAGCCAGGCCCTGTGCCAAAAACAAACAAAACCAAAAAAACTGTAATTCTCTGCTTAACCTTTTCCATTAGCAGTTTCTACCAGCAGAATAAATCTCTTCCACCACCACCAAAGATTTTCCCACATCTTTGCCAACACCTGTTCTTGCTGTCTTTTTAAATTATAGCCACTCTGGCAGGTGTGACGTGGTATCTCACCGTGGTTTTGATTTTCGTGTCCCTGACAGGAAGGTGTTGGGCATCGTTTCATGCGCTTGTTGCCAGGTGTTTATCTGCCTTGGCAAAATGGCCATTCAGATCCTTTGCTAACTGTTTTAATTGGGTTATTTCAGAAATAAAATTATTAAGTTGTAAGAGTTTATCAGATATGCCTTATCAGAAATGTAATTTGCAAAATATTTTCTCCCATTTTATGGGTTGTCTTTTCACTTTCTTACAGTGTCCTGTGAAGGACACATACACATGCGTGTGCACGCGCGCACACACACACACACATAATCTCTCTCTCTCTCTCATAATCTCTATCTCTCTCTCTCTCAAAACTTTTGGACCAAAGAAAAAAGTAAAACTGTGACTTATTAAGCAGCCCCTTCAGGGTTAACAGCACATTTCTCACCACTTTGTATGCTTGTGCCAGCTTGGGGTGCCCCAGGTAGGTGTTCCCTGGGGTGTCTGCTTCAGGGCTGCTGTGAGGGTGCAGAGCAGGGGCTCCTCCAGCTAGGAAACCATGGACTCGTTGGCAGCTGCTTTGTACGTCTTGAGAGACAAAAGAGAGAAAGCTCAAAATCAAGAACAGACACTGGGTTTGCACTGAAAAGAAACATATAGTTTCCTTGAGGAGAAAAATACAAGATGTGAGAAACCGAAGCAAGGAAAGAAGAGATATGAAGGGAAGAGAGATTAGAGCACCAACTGCTGTAGATCATTTCATGTCCCAATTATCCCCAGGTTCGTCCACCTTCTGGGATCACCAGCTGTTTTAACAACCAAAATAAATCTCACTCTTTTCCCACATAAAGGTGTTAAGTCCAGGACCGTCCCTACTATGTCTGAGGAGTTCTGGGTCAGAAGGTGAACTGGGGACTCTCACCCCAAAACATATCCCCAGGCCCTCTGCAGCACAGCTCCTCAGAGAAAATGGACATTGTCTTCCTTTGCCCCAGCCTCCTCATTCAAACTGTCCTGGGCCTCAACTTCCACACTGAAGGGGCAGCTTTTTATCAAGCAAAGAAGATCTATCTGAAAGTTACCATCTTTGGCCACACACACACACACCCCTGGCCAAAGCTTCAAAATTACTACTTCTTTAACTGTTTACAGTGGTACTGAAGAAATTTTTGGTCACAGCCTCAGGACAGAGCACCTGGGCTTTCTCCCTCTGAACAAGTTTCCATCAGTAAAAGTGAAAGAAGAAAGTGTCTGAAATCCCAGCTACCCCAGAGGCTGAGGCAGGAGAATCACTTGAACCCGGGAGGCAAAGGTTGCAGTGAGCCAAGATTGTGCCATTGCACTGCAGCCTGGATGATACAGTGAGACTCTGTCTTAAAAAAAAAAAAAAGAAAAGAAAAGAAAGTGAATTGGTCACCTTGCCGGAGCACCCCATGGGCCAGGGTTTTTTCTTTCTATTGCAAGGGAAATGGCGAACTTGGTGGGCGGGGTTGGGGTGGTGGTCCAGCTATGTGATGAATGCCTTGAAAAGAAGTGAACATTGCTTCATTCTTCCTTCTGGAGTGCGGTCTATAAGAGTTTCCAAGGCCAGTGGTAGCTGCAAAACTCCTTTTGAAATAAAATCTTATACAAGCCCTAGTATATAAAGAGAGGTAAAAAGGGAGGCAGATTGGTTTGGGGGACTTTGAGGAACCTTAGCTGATGGTTTTTATAATGTTGTTAAAATGCTCAATGAAGAGAGGAAGGTGTGTGATGTCATCTTCTAAAACCCATGGTGGAACGTGAGGCAAAGCCATGGGGTCTCCAAGAGGACTGGAGGGTGCAAGAGAAGAAGGGTGGGGAGGGTGCCTGGGGATGGCCACACACAGCATCCAGGCACTTCCAGAGCCACACGAGAAGTGCACAAAGAATTCAGCAGACTTACTTTTGCTTTCCCTGATACTTTTATAGAATATTAACTTCTAAAAAAACCCCTTGAATTATAATGCATATTTTTTTCATCTTTTTAAGTGAGCTTTGCATTCAGTCACACCAAGTTTTCACAAGTCGTGGTTCCCTTTGGTTTTTCTCTCTGTCAAGACTCTGCTGAGGAATTCTGATTTCCTTTCCCATAAGGAGAACTTGTGATGAGGCTGTCCCAAGGGTTTCCATCTCCCCAGTCCAAGGGCAGGATTAGCCTGACCATGGGTTTGCAGAGTTACAAGTGTGTGATGTTATTTCTTTGATATCAGATATGAACAAAAATGTGCTAAGAGTGTTTTCTCCACTTTAAAAAATAGCAATCAGGCTGGGCTCAGTGGCTCACGCCTGTAATCCCAGCATTTTGGGAGGCCAAGGCAGGTGGATCACTTGAGGCCAGGAATTCGACACAAGCCTAGCCAACATGGTGAAGCCCTATCTCTACTAAAAATACAAAAATTAGCCAGGTGCGGTGGCGCATGTCTGTAGTCCCAGCTGCTCGGGAGACTGAGGCAGGAGAATGGCTTGAATCCAGGAGGCAGAGGCTGCAGTGAACAAAGACTGTACCACTGCACTGCAGCCTGGGTGACATAGCAATCCTCTTTCTAAAAAAAAAAAAAAAAAAAAAAAAAAAAGCAATCAGATGGCACTGACTTCTTTTATTGATTTTCCAGAAAGCTCTCTCTTCAAAGCCTACACATTTTCATCTTTGTGTTCAGTTTTCCTGAGGGTGAAACTAGTGCCAAATTAAGTCTTATTTTTGTGTCTGATTATCTTTAACACCCTTGAAAAGTGTTTGCCAGTTTCCTAGAAAAATTGATGACTTGCTCCCCCACTGGTTCTGCTGACTTGCTGTTTTGGAAGAGATGTTTTTTTTTCATTGTTGTCAAGGGGAGATGGAAACAGTGAGGGCTTTAACCTCTTCTCCCCTTTGCCAGGCTAGGAAGGCCCAGTTGAGGCAGCCTGGAAGGGGGTACCTGCCTCCAAAGGCCCTAGGAGCATGAGGCATTTCCTCCCACAGCTTCCTGTCCTACCCAGGGCTGTAGGGACAAGACTGGCAGAATGACAACCAGCAATGCTGAGGCACTGTGGCTCAAGGCACTGATGTCACTGTCTTGGGTTGCAGGTAAGTGAAACCTACCTCAAATGAGCTTCAGCCACAACGGACCTTTATTGGAAAGGCATCTCAGAGAGACCCAGGGACACGGGCTCCATTGACCCTTTATCATTTCTCTGTTCTCATTCTCCCTCAATACAGACAGACTCACTGTCCTACATGAGGACAAACCTGGCTGCTTCAGAGCCTCTGAGTTTATGTATCTGCTCAAGCTAATCAGCCCAATCTGAGACCAATGCATTAGTCACATTTCCAAGCTCCAAGGAAAACGCATCTGATTGTCTTCATCAGGTTACCTACCAGTGGGGAGGTCATTGTCATGTACTAGAAAAGTGGCTCCCAGGAGATTATGGAGGGCTAAAAAAATAAACCCTTAGAGTTATCTATTATCAGATTGAACATGTCCCTCCAAAATTCTGTGCCTTTGTACAGTAGTTCCCTCTGTTGTGGCAGCAGTGTGGCTGCAATGAGGGGAGTGGCTCAGACAGTGAGGCAAGGTTTTAAGTATTTCCCCAGCCAACAGCATCAGACAGTCAGTTCAACCCACCAGTTGAAATATCTGGTATGTATCAGATACCCTCGAGGCTCTGAAGAGATGAGTGTAACCCAGACACACTTTGGGGCTCTATGTAGCTTAGTTTATGTAAGGAGACACATTTAAAAACACACAGTCCAAAAATAAACTTAATTAAAACCAAATTATAATTTTTCTTTTGCATCTTTTCTTTTTTAAGCAGAGTCTCACTCTGTCACCTAGGCTGAAGTGCAGTGGAGCTACTGTGGCTCACTGCAGCCTCAACTTCCCGGGCTCAAGCAATCCTCCCATCTCAGCCTCATGAATAGCTGGGGCTACAGGTACGTGTCACCTAATTTTTAAATTTTTTGTAGAGATGAGATCTTATTATGTTGCCCAGGCTGGTCTCCAACTCCTGAACTCATGTGATCCTCCTGCCTTAGCCTCCCAAAGTGTTGAGATTATAGGCAAGAGCCACCATGCCCGGCCATCCTGCATCTTTTAAAGAATATTAATGGGGAACAAATTCATAACCCCCCGAACCTTTCCAACTTCTCCTTTGTCTCTTTTCAGCAGATAGCAGATGCCCTAGAACATCCTACTTGCCCATTTCCCTCCAAACACTTCCTGATGCCCAGCCTGCTTGGCTTTCCTACCATCCTCCTCTGCTCTTCCCAGGATCTGTCAGCTTTCCACCCTGTAGCTTAACTCAGCCTCTCTGGCTGTATCTTATTCTCTTTCATCCAGCAGCCCAGGTCCTGTTTCTCTTTACCCAGGTTTCCACAGACATTTTCTCTCTTGTCCAGTAAAGACTAAACTCTTTTTTAGAGGGTAGGAAAGAGGGAATATCTGAGTAGACAAAGGGAAAATCATATTGAGCTGGTTAGGGGTAGGAAGAGGGAGAGAACACTCACGTGGACAAACCCTATGTCCCTCATACAGAGATGAACAAGACCAGGTACTGGCCCACCATGCACTCCATGTTTAGTAAAGGAGCCTGACACAAACACAGATCCAAGCACACCACTCCTTGGGGTAGGGGTGTGCATCAGAGAAAGCCACACACCTGTTTGAAAGGTGTATCAAACAGGGTGGGAGTATTGAGACCAGCAGGAGTGCATTGCATGGCTAAAGCACAATGACAGGTAGGGCTACTGTTTCTGACTTACGGATGAGGAAAACGAGCTCAAAGGTGATCTACAGCTTCCCCAACTATGGTCCCCCAAGTCATAAGTAGTGTCAGTAGGACTACAGCCCTTCTCTGTCTGACCTTAAGAACCAAACTTTTTTTTTTTTTTTTTTGGAGACAGAGTTTTGCTCTTGTCTGGACTGGACAGCAGTGGCATGATCTTGGCTCACTGTATCTACCTCCCGTGTTCAAGTGATTCTCATGGCTCAGCCTCCTGAGTAGCTAGGGCTACAGGTGCCCACCACCAGGCCTGGCTAATTTTTTGTTTGTTTGTGGTATTTTTAGTAGACACGGGGTTTCACCATGTTGGTCAGGCTGGTCTTGAACTCCTGACCTCAGGTGATCCACCTGCCTCGGCCTCTCAAAGTGCTGGGATTAAAGGCATGAGACAGCACGCCCAGCTGAGAACCAAACTTTTAATCACTGCAGCATACCACTGTCCTAACTGAGAGCTTCCTTTCTCCAAATTTTACTACTTGTTTGGATGTTGGGTCTCAGACCACAGAACTCACTGGACCTCTTTAACGGTGTGTGGTGAAAAATGACTAGAGAGTTGGGCACAGTGGTTCACCTCTGTAATTCCAGCTACTTGGGAGGCCAAGGTGGGAGGATCACTGAGCCAAAGAGTTCAAGGCTGCAGTGAGCTATGATGTGCAGCTGCACTACAGCTTGGGGAACAGAGCAAGACCCTGACTTCAAAAAAGGAACGAGAAAAATGATTGGATTCTTCATCTCATTATAATGTTATTTTCCATCTCACAAATACAGTAGTGACAAAGTAAGCAAAGAATTTATCTTTCTTTCCCAAGGAACTAAACTAGGATTGGAAATAAATTTATGGTGACTTGAAAAAAGAGCCCTGTTCTCTCCTCACAGGCAATCATCTGCACTGTTGCCCAGGTGCTGCTCTGCCCACTGTTTGGAGACCTGCCACCCTTGTTACTGCCTAGAGAGCCCTTCTCTGAGCTGAGCTGCTGAACATTCTGGAAGATGTGTGCTCTGATGAGTGGAGAAAGTGGAGTAGGGCAAATTGCATTCTAGGTGGAGCTGTCAAAAGGCATCCATCCATTCATATGTTTACTCAGGTCTCTTTGGGTTCTCAGATTTTTCAGATCAACTGCTTGGCAGCTTGCACTTTGCTGTTGCAGCAGAGGCTCTGTTCAGGCTTCTGGCCCATAAATAAAATCAGAGCTTCATTCCCTGCTGATGCATTGACTGGGACAGCATCCAGGTCCCTGGGGTAGGAATATTATTAGATACTCAATAATATTTGTGGAATCTTGAATGAATTTACCTCCTGAAATCTGCTCAGAGACAGTGAATGGACAGAGGGACATGGAAAACACAATGCCCTTCTCTTCTCCCAGGAAATTGATTTGGTTATTACATTAGAAATAGACATGCAAGTTAGCATATGCTCAGCACTGAATGGAAACTCATCCCTTAAACTAAAAAAAATTTAACAAACTCCATGGCTCTTATTGCTATTCTTGGATTAGCTTTCTAGGGATTTTAAAATAATACACCTATAAAATTGAAAGCTAGAAAACTCCAAAGTGATCTAAGATCCATCTGAACAAGGAGAAGATACAGACTTGAGCCTCAAGGGCTGTGAGTGAGGATCATAAAGCCAGGCTGGAGATGGGAAATGTGAAACATTCCCCTAGAGACTGTCACGAAGAAAGTCCCATGAGAGTTCAGAGGAATGAGATCACTTTGGCCAGTGGTAGTAAGTGAAGTATTTGTGCAAAGGAGGGTGGGGGGGGCATTCATTCATTCTTTTTCTTCCTAGAAATATTTCTGGCCTGGTGTGGTGGTATACACCTGTAGTCCCAGCTACTCAGGAGGCTGAAGAGGGAGGACTGCTTGAGCCCAGGAGGCCAAGGCTGCAGTGAGTTGTGATTGTGTCACTGTACTCCATCCAGCCTGGGCCACAGAGCAAGATCCTGTGAAAGGAAAGGAAAGGGAGGGAAAGGGAGGGGAGAGGAGGGGAGGAGAGGGGTGGGAAAGGAAGAAGGAGGGAGGGAGGGAGAGAAGAAGGGAGTGAGGAAGGAAGGAAGAAAAGAAAAAGAAAAAAGAGAAAGAAGGAAGGAAGGAAAAGGAGAGGGGAGGAAGGAAGGAGGAAAAGAGAGAGGAAAGGAAGGAGGGAAGGAGGGAATGAGGGAAGGAAGGAAGGAAAAAGAAAGATTTCTGGGCACCACCCCAGCTAGGCATTATATATACTGGGAAGAGTAACATACAGTTCTTGCCTCCAGGGAGCCCACAGTATTGAAAGAGCAGGGAAGTCGGCCAGTACCTATGGTACTAGTTGATGCTGTTGTGTGTAACATGCAGTGGGGACATAGGGTATAAGAAAAGCTGATTGAGCTAGCCAGACCATAGGGGAGGCTTCCTGGAGGAAGTATCTCTGGAACTCAATCTTGAAGAATGAGGCAAAGACAATGAAGGATAATTCCAGGCAGAAAAAACAGCATAAAAGGGCATGAGCTTTGGGGAACAGAAAAGACTGACTTTACTGCAGCACAAGTTTCTGATGGGGAAGAGCTCCGAGTTGGGACCAGAAAAGCAGGACGCATAGGTCCCAGGGGCTTTGCAGGCTGTGCTGGAGGACCCACCCTTCAGACAGAGGTTGGGGCAAGGGAGCCTGCGAAGACACCTGATGTGAGGGGAAGCCTGAGGTGCTACTTGGTTTGGGAGAGGAAAGAAATGAGACAAAGAGACCTGTGGGTATTCTGGGTGTCAGCAAGAGGCTGAGAGAAGAATTTCCCATGTGTCTGTGGTACATGCGTAGGCTGCAGCAGCTGGAAGTGGTAGTGACTAATGCTGGATGCCAAGGACTGTGAAGAGGCTGAGATGTTCCCTGCTTGTAAGCTAGTGAGTTGGCCTGCCACGGTACATGGGGCTGACAGGAGCTGAGAGACTCCTGGGTCAGGGACTAAAGATGGCCTTACTCACAGCAAGAGCAGAAACCAGAGTGTCAGCATGATCACCTTGGCTCCCTGAGCTCCAAGGCCCTCAGCTGTGATGCAGGCAGGTCTAGATGGGTGAGGACACAGGGCCAGGGGAACCCACTGCCCACAGCAGCCTGCTTGTTGTCTGGGGAAGAGACACTATCTCATCTCCCAAGGGTGCTTGCTCCAACACAACCTTGAGAAATGGCCAGATAAAGAGAGATCAGGGCTTGACAAGATGTATGGGAGGGGAGAGACCATGGGAGAAGCACCTCCCAACATCAGGCAGAATGTTGTCTTGGTCAGTTTGGGCTACTGTCACAAATTCCCGTAGACTGGGTGGCTTAATTAACAATTTAATCATCAGAGTTTTGGAAGCTGGACCATTCAAGATGAGGTTGCGATTTTAAAACCTTCTATATCCTGGCTGGGTACAGTGGCTCACACCTGTAATCTCAGCACTTTGGGAGGCCGAGGCAGGTGAATCACTTGAAGCCAGGAGTTCAAGACCAGCCTGGCCCACATGGTAAAACCCCTTCTCTATCAAAATACAAAAATTAGCCACACTTGTGGCACACACCTGTATTCCCAGCTACTCTGGAAGCTGAGGCATAAGAATCGCTTGAACCTGAGAGGCAGAGGTTGTATGAGCCAAGATCGTACCACTGGACTCCAGCCTGGGTGCCAGGGCGAGACAGTCTCAAACAACAACAAAACAAACCTTCTATATCTAGTTTCCATGTGGCTGTTCCTGCCAAGTTCTGCCTCTGCCTACCCCCCTTGGGGTAAACCTCCACCTGGACAGCCACCCAACCTCCGGGAGCTGGGAATGTGGGCTCAGAGCGCTCAGGGCTGCCCTCCCTGGCAGAATCATCCTCAGCCCAGCAGGAATTGGCTCACCCAGGCACACTCACTCCCTTCTCCAAAACACAGAGCTAACGACTGACTGGCACAGGGTACAAAAGCCTGGCCCCTTTGTCTCCTGGTGAAGCCAACTCGCTGCTGCGGTTCCCGCTCTGAGGCCCTGTAGGAAGGCTGAAGTTCGACTCCAGCTGAGACAGCACCCCTGCCTTCCTCTTCCTCCCTCACGCCCCTGGGCTGGAGAGCACCCCTTCAATAAATCAGGTGTATCAAATGCCTACCTCGGGCCCTTGGGAGCTTCTTGGAACTCGGAGAGAGCTGACAGTCTGCTGAGTTCTTGATCCAGGCTTCCCTGCAGACATTGTCCATGTGCCTTGGGCTCCATGCTTTTGCTCTGGACCCAGGCCCCTGGATTCCTGGGATGGGAGTAGGACCCGGGTTCCTGTTGGAATGAGTGAGTTTAGACAACACTGAAACTGTGAAGCCCCCTAGGCCCTCCCCTGACTCCCCCAGGCAGGTGTCTGTAGCTCGCTGTCATTTGTCTTACCCTGTCAAGTGGCTGCTCTGGGCTTGACTTAGTGCTCCTCTCTCTCATACAGCCTTGAGCGCCCGACAGGCAAAGCGGCCGCAGAGTGGCTCCCGTATCCTCTGCACTCAGCATGGACCCTGTTGCTGGTGTTCAAGAAACATGTGAGGAACTGCACTTACTTGGAATGAGAAAAAGTTACACCTTTGACCTCTAGGTAAGGCAGACAGCAAATAGCTCCAGTGAAGGGCCCTGCAGGAGCCACAAGATACAGGCCTGGGGAGAAGGAGGATCCCACATGGAAAAGCTGCCACTTACCAGGCGCCGCCATGTGCCAAACCCAACACCAGGTGCCCTCTGTAGACTCTCGTTGAATCCCTAAATCCTCCCTTGTAGGGATTATTAACTCCACTTTAGAAATGAGGCCATTAAAGCTCAGAAGATTAAATAACCTGACCAGTACAAAGTACAAGCAAATGACAGATTCAGATTTCATTTATTTATTTTTGAGACAGGGCCTCTCCCTCTCTCTCTCTGTTGCCCAGGCCCGAGTGCAGTGGTCCAATCACAGCTGACTGCAGCCTCAACCTCTAGGCTCAATGCCACACCCCCTCCCCACCAGCCTCCCACATAGCTGCGACGATAGGTGTGTACCACCCATACCCAGCTAATTTTTTTTTTTTTTTGGTAGAGTGGGGGTCTCACTATGCTGCCTGGCTGGTCTTGGACTCCTGGGCTCAAGCAGTCCTCCCACCTCGGCCTCCCAAAATGCTGGGATTATGGGCATGAGCCACTGTAGGTTCAGATTTTGAGCACTTGTCTGGCTGATTTCAAAGCCTGTTCTCTTTCCACAATCAGGCCTTAAGTCATATCTTGAAGTTTGTCATTGCTCTTCCAGGAATCCGATCCCTACTGGACAGGCTGGGAAGGCCTGGACTGTCAGTGGTGTTGCAGATGGACTCCCAGGCAGCTGATGGAGGTGTGGGAGGCAGCGTGTGAGAGGTGACACAGGCAGGCATGGCAGCACTACCCAGCAGAGCCAGGTGATACGGGCGGGGATGCTGCAGTGGGTTGTCCGGCAAATAGAGATGCCAGGCCTGAGGCTTCGTTCTCTCAGCTTCTGCCTCTGGCAGCAAGAGTGCTGGACCCGGAGCTGTGAGAGCTTTGCCAGGTTCCGTTTCTCATCAATAGAGGAGCAGGGTGACTGCACCCAAGGACTGTCAAGGTTTCCTCCAGCTCTGCAAGTCCCCAGTTCTCAACCAGTGAAAGGTCTGACGTTTCCCATCCCTCTTTGCAAATCCTGGGCTGACGACCAGGGATCCAAGTCCCTCAGCCCAGCCAAGGCGACAGAAAGCCTGACTTTCCCAGCCCTGAAAAGAGTTGACAGGCTATTCTCTGGGCTCCCCTCTGCAGCAGCTTTGACAAGGGCTGGGAGCGGGAGACTGGCACAGGAGCCTTCTCAAGTTGCTCCACAAAGGGCCTCTTTTTCCCAGGCACAGTGACAAATACTGCCACTCCCTCTGGCTATAAAGGCTGGGAGTGCGGACAAGGTTCCCATGTCTGAACTCTTAAGAAAGTTGCAAGCAAAGAAAAAAATGTGTACGGGCTTTGGCTGTGCTGTTTGACTTGATGCCAGATAGCTGGTGGGTTCAAAATTACATCACTATTGACTATCTGAGTTGCTTTTCTGTTTGATCTTCTTGGAAGAATGGTTACCTTGGCAACAGATGGTTATCAGTTCCTCAACAATTTGTGCCATGGAACCGTTTCCTTCATGCTGAAAACCAGTGGCCTGAAAGCTGGCTCTGGCCGGCCTCGCCCTCCCAGGTCTCTGAGCAGATTGTGAAGTGGGGACGGTCCCTGACTTACGGTGTTTCCACCCACGATTTTTCGACTTTATGGTGGTGTGAAACCAGTCCGTGCTCAGTAGAAACCGTACTTCGAGTACCCATACAACCATTCTGTTTTTCACTTTCAGTATAGTGTTGAAGTTACCTAAGATGTTCAATACTTATTATAGGCCAGGCACAGTGGCTCACACCTGTAATCCCGGCACTTAGGGAGGCCAAGGCAGGTGGATCACTTGAGCTCAGGAATTCGAGACCAGCCTGGCCAACATGGTGAAACCCCTCTCTACTAAAAATACAAAAATTAACCGGGTATGGTGGTGCTTGCCTGTTATCCTAGCTACTCAGGAGGCTGAGGAAGGAGAATCACTTGAACCCAGGAGGTGGAGGTTGCAGTGAGCTGATATCGTGCCACCGCACTCCAGCCTGGGTGACAGAGTGAGACTCCATCTCAAAAGAAAAGAAAGAAAGAGAAAGAAAGAAAGGCAGACAATTACTTTATTATGAGAAGGGCTTTGTATTAGATGATTTGCCCAACTGTAAGCAAATGTTTTCTGAGAACATTTAAGGTAAACTAGACTAAGCCATGATGTTCAGTAGGTTAGATACATTAAATGCATTTTTGACTCATCACTTTTATAACTCATGATGCATTTATTGGGATATAACCCATCATAAACTGAGGACTAACTGTATTTAGAAATAGAGTTGAATTTGACAGCCAACTTTGTCTGACAGGCAGCGGGTGTCAGGCCAGTGGTGCTGGGATTTCCAATGTCCCCTCCCCCAGCAGTGGACCCAGCTGAGCCTCTGGGATGCTCTGCCCCTGGCACCAAAGGCTGTTTAGTGCCACAGGAGAATCTGGTAGGAGACATCCAGAGCTGCTGAGGTGGCTGGGGGGTCAGAGGCGTTTGAACCAGAGCAACTCCATCTTGAATATAGGCTAGGTAAAATAAGGCTAAGACCTACTGGGCTGCATTCCCAGACAGTTAAGGCATTCTACGTCACAGGGTGAGATAGGAGGTTGGCACAAGATACAGGTCATAAAGACCTTGCTGACAAAAAACAAGTTTCAGTAAAGAAGCTGACCAAAACCCACCAAAACCAAGATGGCGATGAGAGTGACCTCTGGTCGTCCTCACTGCTACACTCCCACCAGTGCCATGAGTTTACAAATGCCATGGCAATGTCAGGAAGTTACCCTACATGGTCTATAAAGGGGAGGCATGAATCATCCACCCCTTATTTAGCATATCAACAACAAATAACCATGAAAATGGGCAACCAGTAGGCCTTGGGGCTGCTTTGCCGATGGAGTAGCCGTTCTTTCATTCCTTTATGTTCTTAATAAACTTGCTTTCACTTTATGGACTCGCCTCAAGTTCTTTCTTGTGCGAGATCCCAGAACTTTCTCTTGGGTCTGGATAGGGACCCCTTTCTGGTAATAGGCATGTTCCTTTCCTGACGTGTCCACTGTCCCCTGCTTCCTGCTGCGCCATCTCCTGACTCACCGGATGCTACACACTGTCCGTCTTTCCCCACATGGAGATCTGTTCATCTCAGCATTCTTCTTAAAAATTCCATCTTTACCTCAGTGATTTGAGAGACAGTCCATCCTCTTTTGAGAAATAAAACAATACTATTGACTGCTACATTCTCTCCAGCATTTATTGTGTTGAGTGAATCACAAGCATTATCTCATTAAATCTTCACAGTTCAATTAGGCAGTTCATATTAGTAACCCCATTTTACAGATGAATAAACTGAGCCTGGACAAGGTAAGTAACATACCCAATGTGACAGATCTAATGAGATTAAAATGCAGAGCTGTCTAACTCTTTAGAGATAAGAGCCTATGCTGGGAGATAGGCTGTTCTAAGCTTAACTTCATGTGTCTATATTAAAACTCTTTACTGGCTCTGTTGAACTCATGGCTTTAACTGAGGCCGAGTGAATTTTGGCTAAGGTCGCATACTGTTGGTCACATGGATTAGGGTGTTCTTGATTGACTCCTCATTCTGAGATGAGAAGGACAGCTCCTCCTTTAGAACAGGTGGCTGCGAACCTCTCAAAGCAAGGCCTGCCTCTCAGTGTCTCTGCCTTAGCAGGTTGAACTAGACAAAAACAAGTGATAAAGCATCAGGTGTGAAGAGCGCTATAATGAAAATGAAGTTGAGTGCTATGATGGAGAGTGGCCAGCTGGTCCCTTTAGATGGATGGTCAAGGAAGATCTTCCTGAGAAACTTGCATTTGAGCTCAGACCTGAACGATGGGAAGCACCTTGTCATGATAATAGGCCAGAGACATATGTTATAAAATGTACTGGGGATTGCTTTTCATCAGGTATGGAAAGGTGATTGACACTGAGATAATTGTTTTGAAAAAATTTATTACTCGGTGTTCCCATAAGGAGGGGGCATGCCCTGCCACACAGGGCCACATGGGTAGCACTGGGGTCAGTCAGGAGGCACAAGGAGCACAGGAGACCATGGGCTGAAGCCCTGATTGGGGTTTTTATGGCAAGGAATGGGAGAAGCAGGTTGGTAAGCTAAGGGAGTTTAGGACTAGATAATTTGAATAATTCTAGCAGGCTCTGGGCTACAGGGGTAGTCCCTAGTTATCCAGTATCTGACTCCCAGGGCTATTTAGGGCAGGGTTGGAATATTGGCTTGGTCTGTGAGAGTTTGACAAAGAGGTTGGTTCTGAGGTATGGGCTCTGGATTGGTTGGTTTGCACATCAAATACATGCTCCAAGGCAAGCTGCTTGCTATCTCTAGGAATCAGCTCACCTTGCAAGGGGCAGTTCCTCCTGGGTTTGCAAGGCCCCCAGATGTCAAAGTTTTGTAAAATATCAAAAATAAAAAACATGAGTAATACAGTATATGTGGAGGAAAAGTATCCCAGGCAGATTAACGAGTAAATTCCAAGGCCCTGAGTCAGGACTGAGTTTGACGCACTGGAAGAATAAAAGGAAGGCGAGTGTGGCTGGAGAAGAGAGGACGGGCAATCGTGGTGGAAGATCAGGGTACCAGGCAGAGGCGAAGCATGTAGGGAGCATGGGCCAGGATATGACATTTCTGGTGCAATGGGAACACTTTGGGTGGTTGAAAAGGGAGCGGTGTCAGTTTTGTATTCTGTGAATACCACTGTGGAAGATCTCTAGAGAATGGACTGTGCTGGTGCTGGGATCAGGGAGGCCAGTTAAGAGGCTTTGCAATAGCCCAAGGCAATGACATGAGGGCCTGGATTGGGGAGCTAGGAGTGGAGATGGAAAACATGGTTTGAGATCAAGTCAGTAGGAATCCTGAAATGCTTATGTATGAGGAGAGAGGGAAAGTTAATGGGTACAGGATGGTGCCATGGTGCCCCAAGGGGTGGGCTGCAAAAGTGTGCATAGGGAGGGTGGGAAAATCGATAGTTCAGTTAAACTGGATATGCCGATTGGATATCAAAGTGGAAAAGTGAGTAGATAGATATGAATTTGAGCTGAGCTGGAGATACAAATGTGAAAGTCACTGTCAAGCTAATGGTATTTAAAGGTATAGATTGGCCGGGTACGGTGACTCATACCTGTAATGCCAGCCTCTGGGAGGCCGAGGTGGGAAGATCACCCAAGGTCAGGAGTTCAAGACTGGCCTGGCCAACATGGCAAAACCTCATCTCTACTAAAAATACATACACAAAAAATTAGCCAGGTGTGGTGGTGGGCACCTGTAATCCCAGCTACTCAGGAGACTGAGGCAGGAGAATCACTTGAACCTGGGAAGCAGAGGTTGCAGTGAGTTAAGATTGCACCACTGCACTCCAGCCTGGGGGACAGAGCAAGACACTGTCTCTCTCTCTGTCTCTCTCTCTCTCTCTCTCTCTCACACACACACACACACACACACACACACACACGGCATAGAATTGAATGAGATTATCCAAGAAAGCATGTAGATAAATGACAGAGCTCAGGGACTGAGCACTAAAGAAGAAATCAACCTTTAGGAGCTCAGATAGAAGACAATCCAGCAAATGGGATGGAGAGGGAGGGTCCAGTGAAGCAGCAGGGACACCAGGCAGTGGAGTCAGGGACGTTTCAAGGAGAGGGCAGTGCTGACTATTGCTGAGAGGTCGCAGAAGAGGACCTTTCAGTAGCAAATGGATTTGCCAACCGTGGGAGATCTTGGCAGGAGCTGTTTTGGGGACGAGTGGGAATGGAAATCCAACTGGACTGGGCTGAGGAGAGAATGGAAAGGAGATATGAGGACTAACTATAGTCAATTCTTCAAAGAAATTATGCTGTGAAGGGGAGCTGAGAACTTGGGGAAGCAATTAAGGGGGTTTATGAGCAGCAAGAACAAGTTTACCCACACATTAGAGATACTGGTTTACCTGATGTGCCTGGAATGGCCCAGTGGAGAGGGGCAGCTGCAGGAGGGAAGTCCGGAGACAGCGAGAGGTGATGGGCTCCAGGGTAGATGTGGCACAGCAGGCCGGAGGAGGCAAGGTACAGAGTACGGCTGAGCTGTGGGAAGGTGAGCCTATCGGGAGGCAGGACGTGAGGAGTCTCTGTCTGAGCACTTCAGTGTGCTCGAGAGGCATGGAGCGCGGTCCGCCACGAGATGAGGAGAGGGAAGCAGGTGGCTTCGTGGGAGAAGCAGGGCTTGCTGGGGGGAAATGGGAGGCAAGCGATGCCGGTGAGAGAGAGGCTGGGGTGAGCTCAGCTCATCCCCCTCTTCAAGGAGGCGGCCTGACCAGAGGACAGGCTGCATGCAGAAGGATACTAGGAAATCAGTGTGAAGAGGCAGGGGCCCCAAAACGCAAGCAGAGGCAGGCTGATGCATTTGGAGAAAGGAGGCGATCACCATTTACTCTGGGCTGGACACGGCCTGGTGCAGGTGAGCTCTTGGCGGAATGACGGAGCCAGGCTTCAGAATAAGGAGGAAAGGAGGATGCACTCCAGAAACAATCTGCAGGATTAGACAATTGAAGGGGGCCTCTTTTCCACTCCGCATGGCCCCAGAAGCTCAGGCCTAACACCAAGTACCTTCTGTCTCCAAGTTCAATGCTACCTCCCTCACAATCTCTGTCTCATTGCCAGTGCCCAGCAACACCTACCTCTGGCTGTCATCATCCACACCACTGCCAAGATGGGCTTCCTCCAGCCTGGGCAGCACAGCTAGACCTCATCTCCACAAAAACGAAAATTAGCTGGGCATGTGCATGCCTGTGGTTCCAGCTACTTGAGAGGCTGAGGTGGAAGGATCATCACTTCAGCCAGGGAGGTTGAGGCTGCAGTGAGCCCTCATCACATCACTGCACTCCAGCCTGGGCCACAGAGCAAGACCTCATCTCAAAAAAAAAAAAAAAACAGATGGGCTTCCTAAAGTCCAAATCTGGTTCTGACATATGTCTGAGTATGACAATGATTGTCTCATGTGTTCACTTTTCTCTACCTCCTCACACCTTACAGGATTTCTTAAGAAACACTGGCAGCTTTGTTTAAAAACAAAACAGGCCTGGCACAGTGGCTCACATCTGTATTCCCAGCACTTTGGTAGACTGAGGCACAAGAATCAAACTGGGAGGCAGAGGTTGTAGTGAGCTGAGATTGCACCACTGCATTCCAGCCTGGGGGACAGAGCAAGACTGTCTCAAACAACAACAACAACAACAAAACAAACAAACACCAAAGCAAATGTCTTAAGAAAAGAACAAGGATTTTTTTTTTTTTTGCGAGTGGGGTCTCACTCTGTCACTGAGGCTGGTACTGCAACCTCCACCTCCCAGGCTCAAGTGATCCCCTACCTCAGCTTCCTGAGTAACTGGGACTACAGGAACGTACCACCACACCCAGCCAAGTTCTCCATTTTCTTCAGAGAAGGGGTTTTGTCATGTCGCCCAGGCTGCTCTTGAACTCCTGGGTTCCAGCAATCCCTCGCCTGGCCTCCCAAAGTGCTAGGATTACAGGTGTAAGCCATGGCGCTAGGACAGGATTCATTTTTCAGTGTGAAAGTTACACTCACATTGGGAAGGGCTATTTCTCATGCATGTGGCCAAGACCTGCATTGATCTCTGAAGCCCTGAGTGTGTTCCTAACTGAACTGAAATACATGGAGGGGTTTCCTCTTGAAAACGCGCTATACCATACTCCTAGAGCTTTCAGTTTGGCTAATAATTAACATTTATGCAAATTTATTAGAACAGCTAATCAGGAGGTTATGGTCACTCATTCATTTATTCATTAGTTCATGCAGCAAATGTTTACTGAGCATGTACTAGGTACCAGCCACTGCTCCAAACACTGAAATGAGTCAGTGGAGACGGGACAGGCCTTCCTGTCGGGATAACAATGAATGAAAGCCAAGCAAACAAGGGAATTACTTATGAAATAATCACGGAAATATAATCATCACTCAGAAGACTGTCAGCAAAGGCCTCTATGTGAAGGAGACCTTTGAGCTGACAATGGACAGGGGCAGCTATGCAAGCCACTGGGGGAAGAGCATTTCTGGTAGAGGAAACAGCGACTGCAAATGGCATGAGGTAGAAAAGGAATGCGTGGCGCAGAGCAGAACTGACTGGCTGCTGGCTGGAGAATGCAATTTCAAGCACCCATCAAGCATGGCAAAAGATAGAGAAGAAAAATCCTACTACTTCCAGTGAAATAATTTTAATACAGAGATCCCCACTGAAAAAAGAGCTTCCTCCATACTTTCTTTACTAGGAGGCCAGGACCCTGGACACCAACCTCTAGAGTCAGGGCAGCTCACCCGTCCAGGGTGCATGCTAGAGCAGACCCCTGTGGCAGAAATTGTGACCCTAAAGTCATGCTAGCTGAGCAACCTTGAGGCAAGTTGCCTATTCTTTTCAAAACTGTTTCCTTATCTGTAAAATGGGGATAAGAATAATCCCACCACAGAGGACTGAATGAAATCATCCACGTAAGCATGGTAATCACTTAACAAAATGAGCTACTATTAAAATTATTCCATCCAGGGATAAAGGGAAAGGTTCTTTCAGCAAGGAACCTGTTGCACCCGATTTTGTTAAAATAGTTCATCATTATGCTCAACCCCTGAGTCAAATGCATTTTCACACCATGTCTAAATCCTTAAAATAGTTTGAGTGTTACAAGTGAACTTTGTTCTGTTGTGGTAGATTTTACTTTGTCTTTAATTGGTTTGTAAGGAAGAGAGGACTGGGGTCAGGATTTGGTGGGAAGGGAAGCCAGGAGTGGGCAAGAGAGATGGGACAGATATTTATTGATCCCCAATGACCAAGAGAACTGGGAACTCAGAAATGACAAACTGCTTCCCGTGTGGCCTCAGTTCCACCACTGACTCGTAGCACTTCAAAACGTTGAATTTAAAAGACGACGATAAATGACAGTCGGCAAGGACTTTTGACACAAGGGCGAATTCTTTGGCAAAGTCTAGATCATCAAAAATTAAGGCAAAACAGGAAACCACGAGTAAATGACCTCTGTGTTTAAAAGAGAGAAAATTCTGGCATCCTTGGATTTCTTATTAAGAAATCAGGCCTTTATCCCAAACTGCAATGAAACTTGAGCGAAATGCACTCTGACAGAGGGTGCAATGTGCACAAACCTCTTCACAGCCATAACCTCCTGATCAGCAGTTCTAAATAAATAGCAGCCAAAATGCATGTTTCTCCACCTCTTTGTGGATGAATTTGCTCTCACTCCCTCAGTTTTTGTATACAATCAATCAAATTTCTGGGCTTCAAAAAAACCTTTGTCCTCGTTAAATTTCCCAGGCACAGTTATATAATGAGATGGAGAAATGTTATTCCTCAGGTTTCCTCTTAGAAAAGAAAATAACAATATTTTGGGGGAAGAAATTGTTTAATATGTCCCCTTGGGAAGAAGATTAAAACCCCAAGGTCATGGCCAAGTACCAAAGACTGTTGCAGAAGTGAAAAGGACAAGGAGAAGCATCTGTTACTCCTGAGAGAAAGAGGGGAGAAGATGGAGAAGGAGAGGGTAGTGGGAGTGCCTTTAACTCTATCACCCTTTGCTTGTCACTTAAGTGGCTAACCTCAGGCCGCATTTGGTGCAAGTGGGTTTTTCAATTTGTAGGGCAGAAACTGGTGAAGGGACTGAGCTTTGCACTGGAGTGGTGTGGGTGAAACTAAGAGGCAGGACATACCGGAGCTGGAGGGGCAGAGAGGCCTGGCTGGAGCCTGCATTATAATTACCTACAGCCACATCTGCCATCCCATTAGCACCTCTGAAAGCTGCATGAGGGCCTGTCCGAGAGTCTGAGCTACAGAGAGACATTTAAACAGGCTTGGCCACCTGGAACCAGTCACCAGCTTATCATCCAAGACCAGCAAGCAGTGCTGTCTCCACTCTTGTGAGCCTGGGCCAGTCAGAGCTCCATCTGCTTTGAGTCAGTGCTTCCTCCAGATACATTTAAAGTGAGCTCCCAGTTCAGCGCAGTCATATAGAACACACTGTTTGGGTTCCAATGGGGCTGGAGTGTTTAATTCCGTTAGATATACATACAACTTTATTCTGAGGGCATTAAAGATCCCATAAAACATTCACTGTCTGTGCCTTCCCAAAACACCAGCTCAAGGCTTATCCCACCATTGCATTTCCTGCTAATCACAACCTAGTCCCAGTTACTGTGATCAGTGAGAACTTGGAATTCTGGTTTGGTCACTTCTTGTTATGTAGCCTTTGGCAAGTTCCTTGACCACCACATGCCTATATTAATTTCCTCAAGTGGAAAATGAGTACTACCACCTTGGAGTGATTAATTAAACATGGTAATGTGCAAAAAGTGTCCAGCAAATGTCATAACATAGAGTTGTCCTTAAGGAGTAAGTTTTTTTGTTTTCTTTTTTTTTTGCTACTTCCTAAAGAAATCCTAGATAATTGTTTTTAAATTGGAAGAATGTCAAACCATGAATAAATGTTTGAGATTTATATCATTAGCTGATATCCACCTACTATTCACACACACACAGAAAAAAAAAACCAAACTGATGAAGTATGAATTCACCAACGAACTACTTAAAGTTTTGTTTATTTAACTAAAACTTATTTTTGTTCTAAGAATTTTTCTTTGTAACTTTCCAAAATTGCTTATAACCAATTTCATTCAGATCTTTCTAAACCATCACTTGTGTCATGTGTTTCCCATATTCAGGCATCTGCAACGTTCCTGTCTGTGCTGAGAGACACCTCCTTACCCCAGTGCCCTAGTCTTGCCACAGATCTGACCCTGTTCATTTTTGAAGGCCTGATCATCACATTCTGACACCAGGAACATTTGTCCACTTACTGGTCTTGAAAACGCCCACTGTAATTCTGAGAGGATGGGATATCCTGTCTCTTGAGCAGCTGAGACTTGGAAGAAGCATGTCATGAGAAGGGGAGTGGGAGGAGGAGCAGGCTGAATGTGAAAAAGGGGTGAGTAGACAGGTGTGTGATCATCTGCTAGGGCAGAAGTGAATGTTGACTGATAATGAGAAAATGAATACTAGACTAGAAAACACAACTATAAGAATTAAAATGTTAGTGGAGGGGCCCAGAGTCCTGCATATCTTCAAACCAGAAAGCACTGGTCTCTTAAAGCTAACATGATATTCAAATATAGGGACATTGATTTGGTAAAAGAGTTGAAATTAGACTCTCTTAAGACAGTGAGGGAAAAAAAAGTTATCATTGTGGTGTTCAGACAGTATTTAGATGTTTTCCCTTTTTATTTTCTACTTGGTATTGCCGAATTTTTTTTAATTTGAGATGGAGTCTCACTGTGTTGCCCAGGCTGGAGTGCAGTGGTATGATCTTGGTTCACTGCAACCTCCACCTCCTGGGTTCACACAATTCTCCTCCCTCAGCCTCCCAAGTGGCTGGGATTACAGGCGCCCACCACCATGCTGGGCTAATTTTTGTATTTTAGTAGAGACGAGTTTTCCCATCTTGGCCAGGCTGGTCTTGAACTCCTGACCTCGTGATCCACACACCTTGGCCTCACAAAGTTCTGGGTTTATAGGCGTGAGCCACCGTGCCCTACCAGTATTGACTATTTTTACACACACACACACACACACACACACACACACACAGGCACACACACACACACACACACAGGCACACACACAGAGTTTGTGTTTTAAAGCATTAGTTATTTAATATACTCACGAGATTTTTTCTTGGTTATTTCTTTCTTCTAATTATGTTTCATGCTTATATCCCTGGCTAGCTTCACTACACCAAACGAGGCAGCACAGTTCAAATAAGGAAAGAGTCACAATCCCAAGGCACAAGTCACCTTCTCCTTTGATCATTCCCCAGATCCCCAAATCACTCCAGCATGTAGGATACAGGCAGCTGAAAAGAGGGACTCATGTTGGATGCCAGTTTCTAATCGTGCCTGAAAGGAGTTGTTTTGTGGTAAGAAATACCCCCATTGAGTCTCAGATTACACCACTAGGCAAATGCCAATGCTTCCTACAGAAACACTCAAGCCCATTTGAGCCCCAGTGCCTGGGGTGGAGGCAGAGGTTACTAGGGTGGGAGACATATGCCTTTGCACACCAGACATAACTGTCCTGAGTTCTGTGATCCCAGACACAATGGAAATCCAGAGATGAGTTCCAAAGGGCAAGAAAGGGAAGTAAGACTCCGAACGAGGCATATGAGAGCAGCGGGCAAGCTACTACCATTTAAATGTCAGTAGCATTATCCCAAGACTGGGCACAGAAAACACTAGCATCTGAGGGGTCATGCTCCCAGATAGAAGCAAATCTACCTATTGCTCTCAGGGAAGCCTGAACACAGGAAGCAAATTATATGCAGGTGTTTCAGGGTGAGATATGAAGTATGCTATTTATAATGTCAAAGCCTATTTTCCTGGGCTCAGGAAGATCTCACAGAGATAATTGTGGTGTAAACTGTATCTGGCTGGAATAGATGAGAGAGTCAGTAGGAGAGTCCTGGACTTGGATAAGAAGGAGCTGGAGAAGTAGCTTCTAGTTCAGGAAAGGTAAGAACCAATGCAATATGGCAGCAGGATAGTGCTGAGACAGCCAGCAGGGAGCCCCTTGTGGCTGGATGTGGCTGACAGTCTGTAGGGGCACTGGGTGGAATCTGACAGTTAAAACATTTCAGTTTTCCTGTTCTGCACTGTAATCTTCTTACATCACCCTGAGGCTTTAGAAAAGTTGGTTAAACACAACTGTCTTTTGCTAATTGTGATTTGAAAGAATAAAGGAAGGAACTCAGTCTACACTTAGGGGTGAAGCTGACCTGGAAGAGGAACCCAGCACAGAGAAGCCTAGAACATCAGGGCCAGGCGCAGTGGTTTATGCCTATAATCTCAGGACATTGGGAGGCCAAGGTGGGCAGATCACTTGAGGCCAGAAGTTATGAGAACAGCCTGGCCAACATGACGAGACCCTGTCTCTATTAAAAATACAGAAGTTAGCCGAGTGTGGTGGTACATGCCTGTAATCCCAGCTACTCCAGCCTGAGCAACAGAGCAAGACCCTGTCAAAAAAAAAAAAAAAGGGAAAAAGAAACAAAAGCCTAGATAGGGGAGAATCCTGGGGTGACTCACACAGAGAAGGGACAAGCAAATCCCAACCTCAAACCTCCCCATTTTTTCTTTTGGGTTTTCAGTCTCTCTCCCCATCAGTCTTGTCTTCTCCAACTCCCTTCTAATTTTATACTCTCTTCTGACTCTCATTTAAGAATGAAGGCACTAAACGCTAGATGCGAAATAACTTTGACAATATCTCAAAGCAAACTCTGGGCCCCCATCTTCCTTCTCTGTTCATTCGTTGTGCTACATGGAGCTGAACCAGTCCAAGAGTCTATGCTGGTTTTGCAAGAGTAAATAGCTGTGGTTCAAATAAGTCTCTTGCTCAATTTTTCAGATCTGTAGATTCTGCCATATAATTGCTCCAATGCCAAGAATTCATACCCCAGAGGCCTTCCTCTCGTCATTTAAGATTTTCAGAAAGATAATTTTGCTTCTGTACTGGTTGCCAGATTGACAGCCTTAAAAACAAGAGGTGAAATTCAATCTCGATGGAGCTTGTGCCTGCTCTCTATTTTTAGGGAAAAGATTATTCACCCATATGGGCAGCTGGGAATACAGCATTGCTGGGGGTGGTGTTGGGGAGGGTACATATTTAAAACAACCTTGACCCTAAGTCTCCTGAGGAGTAGGGTGGGGGTGGGGAGTGTGGAAGGAATAGGAATTGTCCCCAGGTTGGGAAGGGTGTCATGCAGCGTTTCCCAAAAACAACTGTACATTTTGCAGAGTGATAAAAATATCCTTCTTTCTAAAAATAGCCCTCTCAGAAACCAGATGCCTGGATTTAATTATAGTCACTATGTATAGAGCATGTGCCAAGGTACCAAGCTCCCAGTTTGGTTCTTTGCAGATACCTGGTACAACCCTGCTCCGAGCCCATAAAGCAGGTTTGCTTTTCTATTTCCATTTGACAAATGAGCACACTGAAGGTCTGAAGGAATTCAAAGCCTGTGAACCACTTAACCCCAATCATTTCCAGTTTTCTCGTATTCCCAGGCCAGAAGTTCCCAGACTTAGTTGCACATCAGAATAAACACATATTCCTGGGATCTACCCCAGTCCTGCTGAATCATGATGCTAAGCTGGGGCAGGAAGTTATTGTAAAGTTCCCAAAGTGATTCTGATGCACAACTGGGTTTCAGAATTGCTGTCCTAGAGACAGATGGAGACAGGTAATTCCAGGAATGCACAGGGAATGCTGCCCTCAAACCCTTTCATCTTGGGGACTAAAGTGTCTTAGGATACCTTGGACTTCTCTGAGTTGCTCGATGGAGCTGTTATTTCCTGTGACCTCAGAGCTGGCCCCTCTGTTTGGAAGGCTCACCATGCAGTCTCTGCCTCTCCCTCACATCTCAGCTTGAGGGGCTCCTCCTTGTGGATGCAGTCCTGCTGGCCTGCACAGGGTGAGATGCCCTGCACCTTCTCTCAGACCACATCATGGGCTGTAATTATACATTATGGGGATTTCAAAAATTCATGTTGGCCTCACCTGTTAGATGACAAGGGAAGAGACTAAGTCTACTTCACTCAGAATTATACTCCTGAGCTTTATCCAGGGGGTGGTGCATTGTGGTAGTTCCCATGTTTGAGTGAAGAAGGGAATGAGGGAATAAACTGGAAGGGTGGAAAACCAGGAATAGATCCAGGTTCTAGTCCAGGTGTGTGCCAATTTGCTGCACAACAATTTAGTGAGCCCCTCCTTCTCTCTGAGAGTCTACCTCCTCACCTGATAAAAGAGGGGTTGGATTAGACCTATGGGTCTCGAGCTTGAGTAAGTGTCAGAGTTGCTTAGGGAGTTCTTGTAAAGGTGCATCCAACCCCCTCCCCCAGGCAGCCTCCTTCCGCAGGCCTGGAGGGGCCATCTGCACTGTTAATGGCCACAGAGATGCTGCTGCGGGTGGTTTCTGTATGGTGAGCCATGTTTTTAAAGCACTGGTCTGGGTGAATTCTGAGGTCCTTTCCAACTGTGCCATATTGTCATTTCATTAGCATACAGTTAGTGAGATCTGAGCAAGAGGAAAACAAAGGGCATTGTGGAAAGGTGGTGACTTCCCGAAAGTGCATTCCTCAAGCTGTTACCAGGCAATACCATTTGTAAGGCCTGGAAGAGAGACCTTGGTTGCCATTCCTTCTGTAACAGACCATAATTGGAATCACTACTTTTTAATGTATTGGAATGCAAGACAATGTGGTGCATACTAAAAATATCCTGGAAATATTAAAATGTTCTCAGAAGACACTAGATACCATTCATAACCTCTAAATGCTAAGACCATCATTGCAATGAATGGAAGTCTTGGTGTGTGTTGGGGCAGGGGAGGCCTTATAATTCTCTCTTTTCTCTGCTCTTTAAAAAATTATCAAATAAAACACATACATTCAGTTTACATCTGAGATTCAACCAACCACAAGTTAAAAGTATTTGGAAAAAAAACTACAAAAAATAATAATACTACAGAAATAATATAAATTCAGATAAATTGAAGATGGTCGAATAGGAACAGCTCTGGAGTGCAGTTCCTAGCGAGAACACAGAGGCCACTGCAGGTGATCCCCAGGCAAGCAGGGTCTGGAGTGGACCTCCAGCAGTCCTACAGCAGAGGAGCCTGACTGTTAGAAGGAAACTTAAAAAACAGAAAGAAATAACTTCATCATCAACAAAAAGGACATCCACTCAGAGAACCCATCCAAAAGTCACCAACTAGAAAGACCACAGGTAAATAAATACACAAAGATGGGAAGAAACCAGCACAAAAAGGATGAAAATGCCCAAAACCAGAATGCCTCTCCTCATTCAAGGGATCACAACTCCTTACCAGCAAGGGAACAAGGCTGGATGGAGAATGAGTATGATGAATTGACAGAAACAGGCTTCAGACAGTGGATAGTAAACATTTCTGAGCTAAAAGAACATGTTCTAACCCAATGCAAAGAAACTAAGAACGTTGAAAAAAGGTTTGATGGAATGCTAATGAGAATAAACAGCTTAGAGAAGAACATAAATGAATTGATGGAGCTGAAAAACACAACATGAGAACTTCGCAAGCATATACAAGTTTTAACAGCCAAATCAACCAAGCAGAAGAAAGGATATCAGAGATTGAAGATCAACTCAATGAAATAAAATGAGAAGGCAAGATTAGAGAAAAAGGGTGAAAAGAAATGAACAAAGCCTCCAAGAAATATGGGATTATATGAAAAGACCTAATCTACATTGGATAGGTGTACCTGAATGTGACAGAGAGAATGAATCCAAGCTGGAAAACATTCTTCAGGTTATTATACAGGAGAACTTCCCCAACCTATCAAGGAAGGCCAACATTCACATCCAGGAAATACAGAGAACACCACAAAGATATTCCTCAAGAAGAGCAACCCCAAGGCACATAATCTTCAGATTCACCAGGGTTGAAATGAAGGAAAAAATGCTAAGGGCAGCCAGAGGAAAAGGTCGGGTTACCCACTAAAAGGAGACCATCAGACTCACAGCGGATCTCTTGGCAGAAACCCTACAAGCAAGAAGAGAGTGGGGACCAATATTCAACATCCTTAAAGAAAAGAACTTTCAACCTAGAATTTCATATCCAGACAAACTAAGTTTCATAAGCAAAGGAGGAATAAAATCCTTTACAAACACACAATTGCTGAGAGATTCAGTCACCACCAAGCTTGCCTTGCAAGAGCTCCTGAAAGAAGCATTAAACATAGAAAGGAACAACCAGTACCAGCCACTCCAAAAATGTACCAAATGGTAAACAGCATTGACACAATGAAGAAACTGTGTTAACTAATGGGCAAAACAACCAGCTAACATCAAAATGGCAGGATCAAATTCACTCATAACAATATTAACCTTACATGTAAATGTGCTAAATGCCCCAATCAAAAGACACAGACTGGCAAATTGAATAAAAATTCAAAACCCATTGGTGTGCTATATCCAGGAAACCCATGTCATGTGCAAGGATACACATAGGCTCAAAATAAAGGGATGGAGGAAGATGTATCAAGAAAATGAAGAGCAAAGAAAAGCAGGAGTTGCAATCCTAGTCTCTGATAAAATAGACTTTAAACCAACAAAAATAAAAAGAGACAAAGAAGAGCATTACATAATGGTAAAAGGATCAGTGCAACAAGAAGAGCTAATGATCCTAAATATATACACATCCAATACAGGAGCACTCAGATACATAAAGCAAGTTCTTAATGACCTAAAAAGAGACTTAGACTC
>CAUYQU010051520.1:0-19537 GCA_963574635.1 Cheracebus regulus | reverse complement strand
TCTTAGTTTTCCTTTGGCGGACGCCCCTTCCCCACAGAGCCGGACCTTCCCGGGTTCGCTGTGCTTGCTGTGAAACTCTCAGTCCTCAGTGCTTCCAATTGCTGTTTTCCTTGTGGGGATGGGACCAGCCAAGCCCGTCCGTCCCATATACTCCGCACCGAGAAGCGCCGCGCTGGGGCACCAGCAAAACAGCCGTGCCGGCCAAAAGAGTCGCACTGGCGACCCATGTGGCTCCTCTGCCGGGAATCCCCCGGTCTGTGGGCAACAAAAATTCGTCAGAAAGTGCGGCGTCCACTCGTTCTCTGCGCTTTCACTGGGAGCTACATTCCTGAGCTGTTGCTAATCGGCCATCTTGGATCTCTCTCACTTTTATTTGTTTTTCACATTGGTTTTGTAAACTTCTTGTGTTGTGAACTTTTTCAGGGTTATGCAGTCATATGTTGCTTAATCACAGGGATGCACTCGAGAAATGGTAGTCTGAGCATCATAAGAGCGTACTTGCCAAACCTGGATGATACAGCCTAGTACACACCAAGGCTAGATGGTATAGCCTGTTGTTCCTAGGCTGCAAACCTGTATAGCATGTTCCTGTATGAAATACCATAGACAGTTGTAACTAAATAGTATTTGCGTATCTAAACATGGAAAAGGTAGAGTAAAAATGCAGTCTTGCAATTTGTTTTTTTTTGAGATGGAGTTTCACTCTGTCACTTTGGCTGGAGTGCAATGGCACAATCTCAGCTCATTGCAACCTCCTCCTCCTGGGTTCAAACGATTCTCCTGCCTCAGCCTCCCGAGTAGCTGGGACTACAAGCGCACCCGCACCCCACCATGCCAGGTTAATTTTTTGTGTTTTTAGTAGAGACAGTGTGTCACCATTTTGGCCAGGCTGGTCTTGAACTCCTGAGCTCAGGCGATCCATCTGTGTTGGCCTCCCAAAGTGCTGGGATTATAGGCATGAGCCACTGCGCCTGGCCCAGTATTGTCATCTTATTGGACCACTACAGAATTTGCAGTTCATTGTTGACTGAAACGTCATTATGTGACATGTGATTTATTTTTCCTTGAGTTAATAATGAAATTACTTTGTATAAGTTTTTTAGTAACTGTTCTTAAATTCAAATTTTAAGATGAACTCCGTTGTTTAATCACTAAGTCAGACTTTTTTTTGTACTTTGGCAATTTACAGATTTACTGTCCATTTTAAACTTGACCTGTTTATGTGTAACATTCTAAATATATACAGAAGGACTTCTAAATCAGTAGATGCTTGATTTCAGTGGTTATTAGTGAAATACAAATTAAAAAAATAAACCAAGGAATAAATACCATTTCATACCCAGATTGACAAAAAATAAAAATTCTGACAGTATCAAATATTGAGAAGGAGGTAGAGGAATGGGAACCTTTAACTATTGCTTATGTTAGCAGTGATAAAATACAATTAAAACTGAAATCTGCTTCCCCCAGAAAACATCTCTTCAAAAGCAGGAGAGAAAGGAAACAATTTCATTTTTGAATAAGTATTAAACCAGAATGACACATGTATCACAAGCAATCTGTTAAAAGATTGCAAAGACCAAAAGGATGTTCACCCTTACATATAGCCAAGTAGGTGCAACCCATTACAAACCGGTTCTCAGACAATAAATAGTGTTCAACTAAGAGGACTTGATACCATCTTTTACCACACATAGTTTATTCTAAATTCACTTGGTAATTGGAGCGATCTTTTGTGTGAACGAATTGGGTTTTTCCAAAGGAAAAATGAACTCATATCTTTATGAAAGGGTATAATTTTGCAACTTGAAACTAGATGGCCTGCCAAAGTTAGGCACCCTATCCTCCCACAGAAACTGAGAGATAAGGGCACCATCTCTTTTGATGATCTCATTTGAAAGAGATGGTCATTAGGTCCTTGAGAAAGGCAGCTTTGGGCTGCTGCTGAGTAGCTTTTACAAATATTTACATACATCTTTAAGCGAGCAGAAAAAGAATTTACAAGGTTTTGAAAGAAAACACTGTAAGAAAAGGGCTGGGGGAGTACAGGTAGAATTAGGCCTCTTACTTTAAATTTTCATTCGCCTGTACACTGACAGATAAGTTGATCCAGCTACCTTAGTGGGCAACTTAGCAGTGTTGTAGTTGAGTTAAAGAAGAGTACACCGTCTGATTTATCACTTTTACTTTTAGATAAATCTTAGAGGAACTGTTAACACATGTTCATAGGATACTTGTAGCATTATGTATTAATAGTGAAACATTGATGACAACCAAAATATTTGTAAGTAGAGAAGTGAGTAGGTAAATTTTGCTATATTCATATAGTATAATACTATGCAGCATTGCAAATGAATGATTCAGGGGAACATATCAACTTGAGTAATTTTCAAAAACAATGTTGAATTACTAAAGCAAGTTGCAGAAGAATATGTGCAATATATTGATATAACATTTAAAAACATGCAGAACAATACCACATATTGTTTATTGATACATATACAGTGAAAGTAGAATAGAATGATAAACGCCAAAATCAGGAAGTGGTTATCTCTAAGGAGGGAGGTGTACAAAGGGATCAGCAAGGGCTTCTTTTATTTCTTAACCAAAGAAAATCTTAAGTAAATAAGGTAGAATGTTAAGATTTAATTTATTTAGGCAGTGGGTATGTTTGCATTTATTATATTATTACCTAGATTCTTTTGTAATGTTTAAATATTTAATGCATGAAAGTAAAGGAAGAATGGATGGCAGGCAGTGGAAGGAAATGAGGACATTGCTTCAAGAAAATTTGTTGTAAAGGGGACCAAAGAAATGGAGAGGTAGTTCAAGGGAAATTAATCAGTGTTAGTATAACAGATTTGCATGCTAATAATAATGATCATGTAAAAAGGGAAGAATAGGAGACCTATAATAGTTATGGGAGCAGAATCCTTGAGAAAGAAAAAAATAATGGGATCCAGTATAGAAATACTGTTTGGTTCCTGTTAGGAACAAGAATAATTTGTTGAAATAGGAGGGAAAGCAGAGTAAGTGGAGGGAAGATGGAGTAGTTCTCTTCTGAATTTAGGGTGACCAACATCCATGTTTCCTTGTGATTTAGCAGTTTCTCAGAATGCAGGACTTCCAGTGCTAAAACTGGGAAAATCTTGGACCAACTTCTGATTGTTTTTCCTTGGCAAAATGAAAAGCATTGATTATCTTCTGGGAGAGATAAGAGGACGAAGGAAGTATTCAGGCTTAAGGTGAAAAGAGAAGCCATGAGTGATAGGAGAACAGATTCACTATGTGAATGTGATAGAATTTCTGAGCATTTCAGGGGTCTGCTGAAATTTATGGTTATTATTATTATTATTTTTTATTCTTTTTCAATGGATGAGAGCTCTCTCTATTGTCCAGGCTGGTCTCGAGCGCATAGCCTTGCCTCCTCAAGCACCAGGACAACTGGCCTGAGCCACCGTGGCTCCCTATGGTTATTATTTTAAAGTTTATATGGGTATTTCTCTTCAGTCTCATTCAGCTGTTCAGGTAAAAGTACTGTGATAAGTGGAAAGTTGGTTTTAAACTATGTTTTGACTGTGATGGTGGGAGAGAGGAGCAGAGAAGTGAGGCTGCAAGTAAGGGAATGATTGTGATGATGGATTTTTTTTGAGTTTCAGACTAGAGACTCAGAAAAAGGGAGATGAAGGATAGTGAAAAAAATTGTAGGGTCTGTTGGAGTTAACAGGTTTTTGGTAGTGAATTGGAAAGATATGCATAATATATTGAGTAAAGAAGCTGAGATGCTTGAAATTGAGATTTTTAAGGTAGTGTAGTTACTGGTTGTCAATTTCATCATAAGACTAGGGGACTGGAGTGGGATGGAAGAAAAGATTATTGGGTGTGGAAGTGATTACCTTCGTGGATGTCATTTCAGTGACTAATCTGTAGAGCAGATTTTGGTGCGCTGTAACATATTCAATTATTTCCTCTTCTTATACTGAGAATCTTTCATTTCCTGTTTTATTTTGTTTAAATATTGCCTCAACTTGTAAATCACATTGTGTTGCTCTGAAATGAAGACAGTTGTAAATAAGTAAATTGATAAAAGCAAATTTTGTTTAATCAGAATTTGGCCTTATTGTGTAGTTGGTAAAGTTAAACGTTAACATCCCAACTGATGATCCTATTGCTCATTAAGCTAGTTTAGTCCCACATAAGTTCAATGAGGGCTCTATGCCATGTGTGATTATCTGTAGTGCACTGCTTTGCTGACTCTAATTTTGTCTTTGTCTTTTTATAGGACCGCAGCTGAATGCACAGCTAGAAGGTTGGCTTTCACAAGTACAGTCTACAAAAAGACCTGCTAGAGCCATTATTGCACCGTAAGTTTTTTTATTTTTTAATTTTGTTTGTTTGTTTTTAAAGAGTCTCCCTCTGTCGCCCAGGCTGAAGTGTAGTGGTGTGATCTCAGCTCACTCCAACCTCTGCCTCCCAGGTTCAAGCTACTCTCCTGCCTCAGCCTCCCGAGAAGATGGGACTGCAGGCGTGTGCCACCACGCCTGGCCAATTTTTGTATTTTTAGTAGAGACGGGGTTTCACCATGTTGGCCAGGCTGATCTCATACTGCTGACCTCAAGTGATCTACCCGCCTCAACCTCCCAAAGTGCTGGGATTACAGGCGTGAGCCACTGCGCCTGGTCTGCACTGTACGTTTTAAGAGTCTACTTAAAATCTTTTGTATGTTTATTATTAGTAAATGAGTATCTACAGATTGAACTAAAAATTAAAAATTAAAGTCTATGTGGAGCTGAAGAAATTGTATTCAGTAATTTCCTCAATTCCTGTGGGTTTTCACTGTAACTTAAGTATAAAGGAATTGGCTACTTTAGCTGGGTGCGGTGACTCACGCCTGTATTTCCAGCACTTTGGGAGGCCAAGGTGGGAGGATTGCTTGAACTCAGGAGTTTGAGACCAGCCTGAGCAACATGGCAAGACTCCATCTCTACTAAAAATACAAAAATTAGCTGGGCGTGGTGATGCACTTGTAGTCCCAGCTAAGCTACTGGGGGTGGGTGGGGGGTGGGCTGAGGTGGGGAGAATGGCTTAAGCGTGGGAGGTGAAGGTTGTGGTGAGCCAGATTGTGCCATTGCACTCCAGCCGGGGTGATATAAAAACACCCCATCACAAAAAAAAAAAAAAAAAAAAAAAAGAATTGACTGTTTTATTTCCGCAGTTGCAGTAATTTCAAATTTTATTTTTGGTAATAAAACTGGCTTTACAAAAAAAGGGTTATTTACATTAGGTAAACTTGCCACTATCAGTCGTCATTGCTATAAATGAATAAGTTCTATTTTAAATATTAAAAAGATCTAATTTAATCCAGATATTTTTAATTTATAATAAAAAAGATATATTAAGCATAGTATGTTACAACATGGAATAGCACCTTAATTTCTGAGTCGTTTTTTTTTTTAATTTTAGAGAGTTTAATTTCAGAGATTTTAGAGTTTGCTTTTTAGAACTGCAAGCTAGCACATAACCTAGTTAATGATGTGTGTCTATGTATGATATGAATTCAGTTAATTTTGATTTGGTTTCCAGTGCTACCCTTCACAACATGTTGTTTGAAACACATGGTAACATTTCTTTTCTGAGAAGAGTGAAGGTTCAGTCAGTGCCATTTATCTCATAGCATGCTGTTTGTGACTTCTGTTAGATTAAGGTCCATGCCCTGATAAATAGTAAATAGTGATGACAATATATAATAACCGCTTATTAATATCAGAATTAAATGAGTAAATAGTAAATACACATAAAAAGCCTAGATTAGAAGTGTTCTATTAATGATAGGCATTTTATATACCAAGTATTTTGTTAAATGCCTTTTTTGTATATCTAACTTGATCTTATTTAAATGGGTACAGGAGCCTGACTTCCACTTACAAGCTGTGTGACATGCAAATTATTTTATCTGTTGTGATTTCAGCTCCTCATTGGTAAAGGTGGAATAATAATAGTACCTCCTTCATGCTTTATAACAAAAGATTAAATGACCGAATCTTTATAAAACTTTTAGCAAACAACTTATTACTATTTAGTCATATATGTACCAGGCTAAAGGCCAGGTGCTCTTTGTGCTGCTTTTTCAGTAAATCAAAATTTACTCTGTGGTACTAGCATTTTGGGACTAGGGAAGACAGGCAGTAAACGAATACCTGCTTTCTGTGTCAAGTGCTGATGGGTGCTAAGAAGAAAAATAAAGCAGATAGAGGATTGAGAGTGACAGTATGAGTAGGGAGTTACCGGTTTATATAGGATTAGTAAGAAAAGGTCTCCTGGTAAGGTAACATTTGAATCTGAATGATGTGGGAGAGCAAGCTGTGCAGATACCTGGGGGAAGAGGGTTTCAGGTTGAGGAACAGCAAGCACAAAGGCTCTGGGGCAGGAGTATGCTTAGTGTGTTTGAGGAAAGTCAAGGAGGCCAGTGCAGCTGGAGCGGCAGTACAAAGGGGAAGAGTGGTAGATGAGATAGGCAGCAGAGGGCTAGATCGTGAAGAGACTTTGTAGTCATAAAGATTTTGGTTTTTATTCTGAGTGATATGGCAAGTCATGACAAGTTCTGAGCAGTAGAGTGACATAATCTGATTTAAGTTTGAAAAGAATTACACTTGCTGCTGTATGGATATTATATTGTGTGGCAACAGGGAGTCCAGTTTAGGAGGCTATTTCTCATCTCTTTAGAAAAGAGATGAGATAGTGGCTTGGATTGGGGGCTTGAGGTGGAGGTGATGAGACGTATTATGGTCTGGACATATTTTAAAGGTTGAACCAACAAGATAGGGAGAAGAAGAGTCAAGAATGACACTTGGCTAGGGGCAGTGGCTCGCTCACACCTGTAATCTCAGCACTTTGGGAGGCCTAAGCAGGAGGATTGCTTGAAGCCAGGAGTTTGAGGTCAGCCTGGGCAACAAAATAAGACTCCATCTCTACAAAAATTAGCTGGGTGTGGTGGCACATGCACCTGTAGTCCTGCCTACTTGGTAGATTGAGGCAGAAGGATCCCTTGAGCCCAGGAGTTTGAGGCTGCAGTGAGCTATGGTCTGATTGTATCACTGTACTACTGCTTGGGCAACAGTGAGATACCCTGTCTTTAAAAATATTTATAAAGACATGGTTTTAAAATTTCATGACTGAATGATTTTTAAGTTTTGTCCTGTGAAACTATAAGGATGGAATTACTTTTATACTGATAAGGGGAAGACAAGTGGAAGTGTGGAGTACATTTTGAAGTGTTTATATAGAATCTAGGTTTTTGGTTTTGATCTTGTTAATGTTGAGATGCTTATTAGATATCCAAACGGAGATTACGAATGGGCAGCTGGCTAAATGAATCTGGAGAACAAAGAAGCGGCCCCAGACTTGAGATAGAAATAAGGGCTACATTAGTATATATAATCACAGAGGTTGCCTAGGGAATAGAATAAAGATAGGAGAAGAGTTTCAAGGACTAAGCCCCTGGACAAGCCAACTTTTTAGAGGCCAGAATGAAGATGAACATTTGCAAAGGAGATACTGAAGGGAGGAGAAGTGAGGAAAGAGGAAAACCAAGAGTGGGTGATGTCTCTGGGAGGCCAAAGGATGAAAAATGTGTCAGGGAGGAGAAAGTGTTCAGCTGTATCAAATGCTGCCAGGGAGGACCGAGGATTGATAATTGGATTTGGCATTGTGGAAATCACTGGTAACCTTGAGAAGAAAAGTTTCTGTGGGTGATGGAAATGAAAGCATTATTGGAGGGAGTAGGTTCAGGAAAGAAGGAGAGGTGAGGGCAATGAAGACATCAGTATAGATAGTTTTTTGAGGAATTTTGCTGTAAAACAGAGAAATAGGGCAATACCTATATGGTAAGGAGGATTTTTATTTGATTTGAGAGATTTTAAAGTGTTTGTATATGAAGAGAGTCAGTAGGGAAAGAAAAATTCATGCAGGGATAAGAGGGGACATTTACCTAAATGAGATCTTTGATTAGGTGAGAAACAATGGATTAATAATCATTTCTTTATAGTAACTCATGAGAGATATTTTATTCTCATTTCTTATGGTATGCTATCTTTCCAGTTAAAACTTGTTCTAAATTTGGGAGCTGAGTTGAATCAACATATAATTAAGTTGAGGCTAGTATTTATAAAAAAGTAGCCAGACTTGTTTCCTTCTTGTAATTAATTTTAAATTGGAATCATTGGGGGTGATCTGGGAAATGAAATGTTTCAGCCTAAATTACAAATATGTTGATTTCCAAGTTACCGTAGATTTTAAAATGAAAATAGTTTTGGCTTTGGTGTGTTTCTCTTGTATACTGACTTTGTATATAACATATAATAAATGTTGTAATAAACATATATAAATGTATAAAAACATATAAATATAAATGTATAATAAACATATGTAAGTGTGCATTCACAGGTAATTTCTATTTTGTTAACATAGGAAGACTTTAAGTATAGCCAAGTTTTATCTTACATGGTTTCCAGAAGTAATTATTTTCCTTTCCAAGGTTACCTTTTTTTTCTTTTGAGCTAGAAAACAACAAATACTTCATTGTTACTGGGTGCAGTGGCTCGTCCTTGTAATCCCAGCACTTTGGGAGCCTGAGGTGGGCAGATCACGTGAGCTCAGAAGTTCAAGATTAGCCTGGGCAACATGCCGAAACTCCCTCTACGAAAAATACAAAAATTAGCTGGGTGTGGTGGCATGCATCTGCAGCCCCAGGTAGTCCAGAAGTTGAAATGGGAAGATCACTTGAGCTCGGGAGGTTGGGGCTGCACTGAGCTGAGATCACGCCATTGCCCTCCAGAGTGGGTGATGAGAGTGAGACCCTGTCTCAAAAAAATATAAAATTATTGTTCTATGGCATGAAAGAGTCTTTATGCTATATAGTAATTAGAAACATCACGTTAATCAAGAACTTTAAGTTTTATAAATGTTAGCTCTCTAGGATTTGCTTTTCTTAGATTTTTTTTTTTTTTTACCTTTATAGATATAAATTGTATTATGGAAACCTTAAATAAACTCTGAACCTGGATATAGTTGTAACTAATCAGGCTGAGTGAAAATGGCAAATTTTTGAAAGTGCATAAACATATTGTTCATTTTTATGTTGATACAGATTAAATAGGATATATGCCATTAAAGAATAAATGTTGACCTGTCAACTATTGTTCTATCTTAATGAATTTTAATCTGTATGACATAAGGCAGGCACATTTGGAGGATTTAAAAGAAATTAATTTGATTAAAATGTACTGTGGTTGAATTTAGAACTACCTTAACTTGATGTGTAGGAGACAGTGTGTGTCCCAGGGATATATTGAAATGATCTCATGAGCTAAAAGTCTGAAAAGCCTTTCTACATGACTTCTAGATACCTTGATACCAGTCTTCTTGCTTGTCTTGCACTATGCAGAAATATGTCAGCAACCCCTAGAATGAAGCTGTGCAGATATGCATCACTTAAGAAACTTAACAAATATAAAACATAATCAAAGAATTGGTTGTTAACATGATGAAATTTTTAAATTATAAAACAGGTGCTTTGAATATTGAAGCCCCCCCCCCTTATACATTAAAAAAAAAAAAAAACTTGATATTAGTTAACCTAGTAGGAGTTTGGCTTGATATTAATTAACCTAGTAGGAGCAGTATGGGAGAACGGATACTTTCACTGTTCATTGTGTGCCCTTCTTTATTGTTTGACTTTTTTACTATGTGCTTGTATTACTTTTAATATAAAAACTAGTTTAAAAAATGTAAAAGCTGAAAAGGTTTTATAGAGAAGACCAGTTTGTATATAGTGAAGCATACCTGTACAGTGCTCTACCACTGTGTATCATGAGACAATGAATCTTTTGAGATTATATTTTGTGTCCCACTCAAGTCTTTTAAAAGCTCTTAAAGAACTTTTAAAATTATGTAAAATATTGTATTTTGTATTCTATTTTGTAAAAATATTGTATTTGCCTTCATGATATGTTAGGTTGGGAACCAGAGTGACTTGGAAAAGCTAGTGGGGATGGCTTTTTGCATTAAGGACTTTAAGAGCCTTGTAAAAATAAGATATTCTGAATAATAATGATATAACTTAGACTTTTTTTGGGCATAATTATCTACTTAGTTTTTTTTTTTTTTTGGAGATGGAGTCTCACTCTGTCACCAGGGCTGGAATACAGTGGTGCAATCTTGGCTTACTGCAACCTCTGCCTCCCAGGTTGAAGCGATTCTCCTGCCTCAGCCTCCCGAGTAGCTGGGATTACAGGCATAAGCCACCACACCCGGCCCCTACTGATTTTTTTTTTTTTTTTAATCAAAACAGGAATCTTGAGGGCCATTGAGCAATGCCTACAAAATAAAAGAATAAAAGACTAGGTACAGCAAAATAAAATTGAGAGAGGCAATGTGGAAGCTGCTGCTTTTGCAAATTATTTAGGGCCAGTTGTCAATCAGACTGATCCCATCTGTTCAGAGGAGTGTTCTAATTTAGTTTCTAGCTTTTTTGATCTTTACCTTAGCTTAAGTAGATTTTGTGATTTGTTGTTGGAGATCTCTCCATTTCCTCTGGTTCAGTTTCTTATTTCATCTACTTCAACGTTTTTATTTTGCATTTTGCTACTGTTAAGTAGAACTAGGACTATTGAACCTGACTTTGTTGACTCCTCGTTAAGTATTTCTTTATTATGACTCTTGGCATTGACAATTTATACTATTCACCTGTGACCTTGAAGGTCTCAGAATGAACAAGTGAAAATCCATGTCCTGTAGTAATTGGTCATTTTTCTGAGGTAAGAATTTGAATTATACCCATACAGCAGGGTTGCTGTGTGGGAAACTGTCACTTAACCAGTAAATGTTCATGAGCAATGAATGGCCTTCGCATCCAGGGAAAACAGAAATTCTGGTTTTAGGAACAGGACTTGCTGATGTAAAGGGTCTACTGTGTAGGAGTAAAGGGAGAAGCAAAAGCACTCCCTGTTAAAAGAAGGATCAATTTTTAGTGGCAAGGTTCCACTAATAAAAATAATAAAATATTGTAGATATTAAGTTTAATTTTGTATTTACCTTCATGATACGTTCGGTTGGGAACCAAAGTGACTTGGAAAAGCTAGTGGGGATAGCTTTTTGCATTAAGGACTTTAAGAGATTTTAAAAGACTGAATGGGACACGCTTTTACAGTACATGTTAGAATATCTCTAATTTTCATCGTTCTAGCTGTTAGCACAGAAGAAAAAACTTTAGCCATTTTTTAGTGAAGCCTCCTTTATTATAAACCATCTCTTGATAAAACATTGTTTCCACATACATGTAGAATCATAGATTCTGTTAGCAAGAGACGGGGTAGGAAAAGAGCATCTGTGTGAGATTTGATGGTTATTACTCTGATTTTCTTCATTATCATGTTTCTGGGTTAGGATAAAGAAAAGTATAAGAAATTATCTTCCTTGATTATTCTTCCCCTTTCATGAAGTCGGGTTCTTTGTGATGGGGTTAAGAAGCACGGTGCACTGAAAGATTTTTTTTTTTTTCAATACTCTGTAGTGTAGTCTTGAAGTTAAGACCTTTTCAAGTTAAGACTCCCCTTCTCTCTCTGTAACTGTTTTGTCTTTACTTCAAGCAGACTTGGAAGCCTTCAGCTTCAGCATGGACTGAAACCATGAAATCTGAGTTCCATTATTAATCATGTATTTACCTTAGCTAATTGTGTTTTCAAAACTTTCATCCTTTCCTGTAGTTTTATAGGGTATATGGCTGTGTAAGAATTCTTGTTTTCAGGCTTGTTGCTTTTCCTATGCCACAGACTCCTTCCTTTCATCCTTCAAACATGTAAAGATCTCTTATGGTGGGTAACAGTATGTATTCTAGAGCCAGGCAGTCCTGGCTTAAGCCCTGACTTGGTCCCTGGCTATCTGTGTGAACTTGAGCAAGTTTCTTAATCTCTCTGTTTTAGTTTCTTCATCTGTAAAATGAGAATAATAATAATTCCTACCTCATAGAGTTGGTGTGAGAATTAAATAACTTAATACTTTGAAGTACACAGAAGAGTGCCTGATACATAGTAAGTAGTCAGTAAATGTTACTACTATTATTATCATTATTCTCCTCATCTCCCATGCTCAGTCACTGAGATTTGTCAATTTTTCTTTTTTAGATCCATAACATTTGCTGCTCTTTGCCCAGTAATACAGTTCCAGACCATGACATTAGTACCTCATGCTTGGGCAAGTACTGCCAGCACTAATACAGTTCCAGACCATGACATTAGTACCTCATGCTTGGGCAAGTACTGCCACAATTTCCAAGAGAGCTTCTATTAACACTCTCCTGCCACTAATAGCTAGTTTGTGCTAGTGCTTTTCAGTACTAGACTGATAAGAGTTAGATATTGTTACACCCCTGTCCAAGAGCCCACAGCATTTTTTAGTATCTTGTTTTATCAAGCCCATATTCCTTTACCTGACTTTGGCTTATCATTATTCTTTTCCTCTACTCAGGCCAGTCTTGTATTTTCTGATCTACATATGCACTTGGACATTTGCTAATGTTCTTCCTTTAGTCTTTATGCCCTTCCTTAATGTCCTTACCCTTGTACTCTTACTATTTCTGTCCTAGCCATACTTCAAGAATCCAGTGATTCTTTTTTTTCTTGTCTTTTTTTTTTTTTTTTTTTTTTTTTTAAATTCTTGCTCAGTCACCCAGGGTGGAGTGCAGTGATGGGAAGAATCCAGTGTTTGTAAGAAGCCTTTCTGTATGTAAAGAACTGAGCTTGGTCAGGAACAGGATTGGTAGAAATGGGAGAGACTCAGACTAGAAAGACAGGTTGATTTAGAGATCAGGGTATGGACTGGGGATTAGAGCCTTTAAATTTAAGAATGATAAAGAGGAACTGAAGTCTGAAAAGCAGATATAAAGTGGAAGGAGCACTTTAAGATAGAAGAATTAGGCATTGAAGGGATGGTATATGAGTGACAAGTGAGAGCAAAGTTTCAAGGCAGTGTTGAAAACCTGAAGTGTTGTTAAGGTTTCAGGTAGACCTGGGCAGATCCAGATGGACCCGGTGGCTTTAAGGTCCACATGGACAGGCAAGATGGCGTACTTCTAAATTGGTAAGAGAATCAGTTAAGATCAAGAACTAGGTATTAGGAATCTGAAGCAGTGAGCAGTGAGGTCTCAGGAACTCAGAGATTGGAGTCGTAACAGAGTAAAATAGGTCTCCTGGTTAGGCTCTAGTATTAAGATTAGTGCAGGATGATATTAAAACAGTATGCTGATCTAAAGAATTTACTTCTGGCTAAGATCAGAACTGGGTGTCAGAATATTGCTGTGTTGAGGCAACTTGATAGGCTCCTTTACCAGAGATATAGGGATAGAGTGACTACCATTAATTAAGGCCTTCAATGATTTCAGTAAGCTTAGTGTATGTTCTATATTGTTGAGCTCCTGGTTAAGCACCACTACTGTCTTGTATTGCTGTGCTAGAGTGCTGTGAGTCTCATTTTCTCCATTCATATCTTGAGCTAGTTCAGATTAGGACCATTTTTTTAAAAGAGCCTTATTGTGATATGATTGGCATACCAGTGTATACATTTAAGCCACACAATTTGATGTTTGACGTATGTATGAGGGTAGAACTATCACAATCAAGAAAATAACATATTCATCACCCTCATAAGTTTCCTTGTGTTCCCTTATAATTCTTCCTTTCTGTACCTCTTTTCCCCCTCTCTTCCCCTTTCTATAATTTTTTTTTTTAAAGAGATGGGATCTCACTCTGTCATCCAGGCTGGAGTGTGGGTGTGATCATAGCTTACTGTAATACAGAACTCCTTGGCTTAAGCAATCCTCCTGCCTCAGCCTCTTGAGTAGCTGGGACTATAGGCATGTGCCACCATACTTTGCTATTTAGAATTTTATTTAAATGGAATCAGACAGAATGAACTCTTTTTGTTTGACTTTCTTCCATTCAGCATATTTATTTAATTATTTTGAGTATCTGTAATTCATTTCTTTTTATTGTTGAAGATTATTCCATTGTATGGGTATATATCTATTTTTTCATAATATCTTTTGAGACCAGGAAACATTCTGTAGGTGACAGGAGAATTGACTGAATTTGGAGACCAGAGGATGAAAGGGAAGAATAGTATGGAGAGAAAATTAGAATAACTATCTTTGTCTTTATCTTTATTTTTATCTCTAAAGAAACAGAAGGTGTTTTAATAGTTGTAGGGTATTTGTTTTGATTTGGCTTGACTTCCTGTTGGTTTGTCATTTTTCTGTAATAGTCTGTTAATGCTACTGAAGAGGAGTATTAAAAACTGAATTATAGGCCAGGTGTGGTGGCTCATGCCTGTAATTCCAGTACTCTGGGAGGCTGAGGGAGGAGGATCACTTGACCCCAGGAGTTCAAGACCAGTCTCAGCAACATAGCTAGACCCCGGGTCTGTTAAAAATTACAAATTAGCCAGATATGGTGGCATGTGCCTATGGTGTTAGCTACTCAGGAAGCTGAGGCAGGAGGATTACTTGAGCCTGGGAGGTTGAGGCTGCAGTGAGCCATGATTGTACCACTGTCACTGGATAACAAAGTGAGACTCTGTCTACAAAAAAAAACCCAAAAAACAAAAAACAAAACAACCTCAATAATTGTTACATGGCAACTTCAAGTAAACCTTGAACGCCTCTAAATTTGTCTTTCAGACAAAAAAAATTACAAAATATTTTTAAAGTTTTGAATTGGAACCCAGTATAGATAGATCTTTTGTTTCCTAATTTCTTCTAGAAGTGGCATCATTTACTACATTGCTGTTTAACATATGCTCTCAATTCTGTTGTTTACCATAGTTACTATATTTATTTCAAAGGTTTTTCTTTCTAGAATATCTTGATTTTGAATCTGATGATTAAGTTTAAAAATATTTTGTTTTGTAGCCATGCAGGATATACGTATTGTGGGTCTTGTGCTGCCCATGCTTATAAACAAGTGGATCCGTCTATTACGTAAGTAATAATAGTTTTGTTTTAACTCGCAGAAGCTTGAGAATTGATTGTTTTGTTATAGAAGTAATTTGCTTTTTATACTATTATTATGTACTCAATTTCATGAGCGATTTGACTTTTGATGAATTTCACTATACCTTATGTAGGTTACAGAAAACATCAGTACTCTTTTTTTTTGTTGTTTGAACATTTGGTTTTTACCTTCCCTTTAAAATGTTTAGTTATGAAGGTTAAATATTTTGGTTTTTAATATTTCTTTGAAAACCCAGAGATGAGCTTTCTTAAGAAAAATGCAAAGCCCTCTGATCTATTTTTAATCATTTTGTAATTTAAAATTCTTTATTGTACTTGTTAAAATTGTGGTTACTGAAAGGATAATTTCTCATTGACAGGATAAGAATTTGAAATATTTTAGAATCTGACAGTGCATTTAATATGGTGTTTGAGGAATATTAACTCTTACAGTGACAGCTCTGAAATGAGCTTAAAAAATACTTCCTGGGAATTTGAGACTCCTTTAGTAGTATACTACTCTATAAGAAACTTGTGAACTTATAAGAGGTTTTGCTGGAAATAGTCACGCAGATTACTTAGTTTGTTGACCAGCATTTTATTTACACAGTTAATTTACTAGATATGAACCTATATCAGCTTCTACTTTGCCAGATATACAAGCTATGTGAATAGGTAAAGTGATTGTCTTAGTTCTGTCAAATACTGATTGTTAGGTCTGAATTAGTAGAGATGCAGGATAGTTATTCAGAAGAAATAGCTCATAGCAGTTATGATTTAAAAAAGAAAATCATAGCCGGGTGAGGTGGCTCATGCCTATAATCCCAACACTTTGGGAGGCCGAGGTGGGTGGATTGCCTGAGGTCGGGAATTTGAACCAGCTTGGCCAGCATGGTGAAACCCTGTCTCTACTAAAAATATAAAAATTAGCCGGGCATGGTGGTAGGTGCCTGTAATCCCAGCTACTCGGGAAGCTGAGGCAGGAGAATTGCTTGAACCCGGGAGGCGGAAATTGCAGTGAGCCAAGATTGCACCACTTTACTTCAGCCTGGGCTAAAGAGCAAAACTTAAAAAAAAAAGGCGGAGGCGGGGGGGCGGGGGGGGGAGAAAATCATGCACAGCCAGCCCACTTGCCTTTGAGCAGTTTGTTCAGAGTTTTAAAACAAAAAAGCTGTTCTTTCAAATGTTTATGTAGCATTCTCTGTATATTGTAATTCATTGAAAAGTTATTTTTAGCAAGTTTTTACTAATGACAAAACAATAATATTTCTAAATTGGTGAGGTTTTGGCTAGCCCTGTCTCGTTTATAATGTTCTGAGGAGTGTTGTTAACAATTATCCCTTGATACATGTTTAATATATAATCTTAAGTAATTTATTTCATCAATAAGAGCAAATAGAAGTTAAATTGAGACAATGTTGTGGTTCACATCTCTCATCCCAGCACTTTGGGAGGCTGAGGCGGGCAAATCACCTGAAGTCAGGAGTTTGAGACCAGCCTGGCCAACATGGTGAAACCCTGTCTCTACTGAAAATACAAAAATTAGCTAGGTGTGGTGGTGGGCGCCTGTAATCCCAACCACTCAGGAGGCTGAGGCAGGAGAATAGTTTGAATTGGGTGGTGGAGGTTGCAGTGGGCCGAGATAGCGCCATTGCACTCCAGCCTGGGTGACAAGAGTGAGACTCCATCTAAAAAAAAAAAAAAAAGATTTTTTGGCCAGGTGTAGTGGCTCATGCCTGTAATCCCAGCACTTTGAGAGGCTGAGGCTGGTAGAACACTAGGTCAGGAGATCAAAACTGTCCTGGCTAATATGGCAAAACCCCGTCTCTAGTAAAATACAAAAATTAGCTAGGCATGATGGTGTGTGCCTGTAATCCCAGCTACTCAGGAGGCTGAAGCAGGAGAATTGTTTGAACCCGGGAGGCAGTGTTGCAGTGAGCTGCGATCTTGCCACTGCACTCCAGCGTGGTGACGGACTGAGACTCTGTCTCAAAAAAAGGAAAAAAAAAGATTTTTTATAAGCTTCTTTCATTTGACTTGGGCCTATAAACCAGCTGTAATAAAAGTTTGTATAACAGCCTTTACTTTTCCAAACCTTCCTCTGTTTGGCAAAAGTTTTATTGATAAAACTCATGTGCTGGTGGGACACCCCAGAATTAAGTTAGGCTTAGGAATTTGTAGAGGGGTAGAGAGTTTCTGTTGGTAGAATTGGAAAGCTTATGTGTTAAATAGGTTAATGGAAAGTGAGAATGGGAGGTAAAAGGAAAGGAAAAAATGGAAGCGAGCCAAGTGACTAAGAAGAGGAAAATAAAGATGAGAAGAAAGAGGCAAATGATGGCTGATGTGATCAAATTACTTTATTTTAATTAATTAAAGCTGGAGTGCCATGATGTGCTCTTACTCACTGCATCCTCTGGCCCTAGGTTCACTCGATTCTCCTGCCTTATCCTCCCAAGTAGCTGGGACTACAGGTGCATGCCTCCACACGCAGCTAATCTTTATATTTTTAGTGCAGACTGGCTTTTGCCATGTTGGCCAGGCTGGTTTTGAACTCCTGACCACAGGTGATCTGCCCAGCTTGGCCTTCCAAAGTGCTCGGATTATAGACGTGAGCCACTGTGCTCAGCCCAATGAAATTATTTTTTGTAATTAATATATAATAATTGAATTCTGAATGAATAAATTTCAAGGTCTAAGTATAAAATTAATAATTGCCAGTCACAGTTGAATTCTCTTGAAAGAAGTACTTTCTGGGAATTATAGTCTTTAGGGTGCTTTGAGAAGGTAGAGAAAGAATATCCTTTTGGCATCTATGAGAAATATAGAGAAAAAAATGAGAGTCCAAGAGAGAAGGTTAAATTCTGTACCATCACTTTCTATTCTTACTGTCCACATTAATCCATTTTCATTCTGTATTTCAGCCAGGATCATGTTTTGAAAATGTAAATGATCTCATGTTACTCTCCAGAATTTAAAAGTGGATGGGGGTACAAATAAAATTTTAAAAGACATTACAAATAACAGGTAAAAATTATTCCAAAATTGATGTTAGAAACCTGACTAGCAGCTTGGAAAAAGAAATCGGTTTAGAATCCCTGCTAACACTGTCCATCAAAGTAAATACTAGTTAGGTAAGGGTATTAAAATATCTGGAGAGGCATTTCAAGCCACAGCTAATTTGGAACACAGTATGTCTTAATATTTATGAGACGTTGGTGGGAAGAGTACAAAATGTGATGAATTATAATTGGATTAAATTACATGAAAAAAAACAAAAACCTCGTGTCATAATGTAACCAAAGGAAGCAATGAACAGAATGGTAAAAATATTTGCAAAAAACAAAAAAAGATAAAAGGTTAATATCAAAAATAGTAAAATCTTAGCATTTAGGGCTAGTCAAAGAATATTAATTGAAATTATAAAAAATGTAATTAATAAAAATGGAATTTTTTTTTCTTTTCTTTATATATATATATATATTTTTAATTGCACTTTAGGTTCTGGGGTACATGTCAGAACATGCAGGATTATTGCATAGGTACATACATAGCAATGTGGTTTGTTGCCTTCATCCCCCTCACCTATATCTGGCATTTCTCCCCATGTTATCCCTCCCCAACTCCCTACCCTCTGCTGTCCCTCACCTGTTTATCTCCCACAGACCCCAGCGTGTGATGCTCCCCTCCCTGTGTCCATGTGTTCTCATTGTTCAACACCCAGCTATGAGTGAGAACATGTGGTGTTTGACTTTCTGTTCTTGTGTCAGTTTGCTGAGAATGACAGTTTCCAGATTCATTCATGTCCCTGCAAAGGACATGAACTCATCATTATTTATGGCTGCATAGTATTCCATGGTGTATATGTGCCACATTTTCCTTGTCTAGTCTTATCATCGATGGGCATTTGGGTTGGTTCTAGGTCTTTGCTGTTGTAAACAGTGCCACAGTGAACATATGTGTGCATGTCTCTTTATAATAGAACAATTTAGAATCCTTTGAATATATACCCAATAATGGGATTGCTGGGTCAAATGGAATTTCTATTTCTAGGTCCTTGAGGAATCGCCTCACTGTCTTCCACAATGGTTGAATTAATTTACACTCCCACCAACAGTGTAAAAGTGTTCCTATTTCTCCACATCCTCTCCAGCATCTGTTGTCTCTAGATTTTTTAATGATAGCCATTCTAACTGGTGTAAGATGGTATCTCAATGTAGTTTTGATTTGCATTTCTCTAATGACCAGTGATGATGAGCATTTTTTCATATGTGTATTGGCCTCATGTATGTCTTCTTTTGTAAAGTGTCTGTTCATATCCTTTGCCCACTTTTCAATGGGCTTGTTTGTTTTTTTCTTGTAGATCTGTTTTAGTTCTTTGTAAATTCTGGATATTAGCCCTTTGTCAGATGGGTAGACTGCAAAATTTTTTCCCCATTCTATTGGTTGTCGATTCACTCTAATGACTGTTTCTTTTGCCATGCAAAAGCTGTGGAGTTT
>CAUYQU010051519.1:0-33100 GCA_963574635.1 Cheracebus regulus | reverse complement strand
TGGGGAGAAATGCCAGATATAGGTGAAGGGGAGGAAGGCAACAAATTACACTGCCACGTGTGTACCTATGCAACAATATTGTATGTTCTTCACATGTACCCCAAAACCTAAAATGCAATAAAAAATAAAAAAAATAAAAAATAAAAAAATACAAAACATTAGCCGGGCATGGTGGCTTGCATTTGTAGTCCCAGCTACATGGGAGGCTGAGGCAGGTGGCAGAAGAATCACTTGAACCCAGGAGGCAGAGGTTGCAGTGAGCTGAGATTATGCTAACCTGGGCGACAAAGTGAGATTGTCTCAAAATAATAATTATTGTTTTAATTATTATTATAACCTATACTAGATCCTGATTTATATTGATCTTTGATAGTGGAGGTGATATTAGAACATTTCTCTGTGTATTGTTTAACACTCTGGGCTGTATTTGCCTGCATGAAATTCTCAGTTGTCAAAACCTGTGCCTCAGGAGCTTCCACATGCATTCCATGGCTTGATTTCAGAACTCATGAAAAGGATAAACTAATTTGAATTTTAGTTATGTGTCATTCCCTAAACAAAGGATCTCAAAGCCATATCTTCCAATCTTGTAGGTCTTCGTAGACACATAAAAAATAAGGGAAAAGCTCTATCTTGAGCACAGTGAATACTCAGTAAAAAGGTATAAATTTTGTAAGGCAAATTGGGTTATGGCCCATCTGCAGCCAACACACAATTTAAACCCCTTTACCTATTCCTAAAATGTTACTCAGTAATAAAAATGTCTCCATCAGTTGCCTCCTTTCTCATTCAGCTGCTCCCTACAAGTTAATTCTCTTTGAGATCTGCCTTAATCTTTCAATATATCTTCAGTCTTTGTTTTGGATTCATTGTTTAGGCTACCAAGAACCTCTGAATAACCTGAATTTTTTTATGAACAGTAATGAGAAAATTTTGTTTCAAGTAATTTTCAGTTGGGTCTTTAACATTAACAGTTACCATGACTGGATGCTTAAGATATTATGTAAATACTATACTAGAATGTTTAAAATATTACCTCATTATAGCCTATCAAACCTATTGAGATAAGTGACATTTTTACTAGTTTTCAGATGTAGCTAAGACTCAGATAATTAACATGCCCAAGATCATAAAGCTAGTAGTACCATAAAATGGCATACAGTGGATTCAAACTGTGTATCTGCCTCAAAAACCTATTCTTGGACTCTTCAGAATATATCTTTCTACTTTTACAGATTACATTCCTCTAGCTATGTACATTTCATTTATATCTATGTCCAGAGTTTAACATTTTAATTTTCCTGATTTTGAGAACAGATGTAAATTTGAATGCCCAGATTCATTTGCAAAGCAAATGAGTAATAAATAATAAAGTTCATTCCCAGACTTCTGATAACCCAAAGAATGAATTAGAATATAAAATACAAATGTAAAGATGGTTAGATTTGAATTTTGATTATTTTGCCCTATTTCAGTTCATTTGTCATCGTTATAATCTAGCTTTAGCTGGAATGTCTGTATAGAGCAAAAAACTTTAAACCCTGCCTCGTCACAGTTCCCTAAACAAAAATATTAATTTTTAAAATCCTAGTAATTATTTTGCGAGATCTCGTAACTTAACAATTTTGAGTTACGAGATCTTGCAAAAGAATTACTAGGCCAAGTGTGGTGGTTCATGCCTATCAATTTTGAGTTATGAGATCTTGCAAAAGAATTACTAGGCCAGGTGTGGTGGTTCATGCCTGTAATTTCAACACTTTGGAGGATTACTTGAGCTGAGGAGTTCAAGAGGAGCCTGGGCAACATAGTGAGACCTTGTCTCCAGGGGGAAAAAAAAATTAGCTGGACATGGTAGTACACACCTGTAGTTCCAGCTACTCAGGAGGCTGAAGTGGGAGGGTCACTTGAGCCCGGAAGTTGAGGCTGCAGTGAGCCATGATCAGAATTTCTAAAATTCTTTTCATTCTATAATTTTGCTTCTTTCTCTATTAAAAAACTCTTTGGGTAATTCATATATTTTTTAAGTTTCCTAATTATCTCAATAAACTTTGTTTTTCATGGGTCTTTAAGAATTTAGAGAGAATTAAAAGAGTTTTGTGTTTAATAGCTCTGATTCTGGAATCAAGACAATTAAGGTTGTAATATTTAATATCTAGGCCATCCTGGGAAAAATTACTTAACCTCTCTGAACCTTTGTTTTCTTTTCTATAAAATGGTTTGGGACCCACATCATTAAGCCTGTTAAAAAAAAAAAAAGTTACATGAAGCACTTTCCATAGTACCTTGCACAATAGGAGTTAGCTATTACTATTGTTTACTTAGATTTCACGGTTTGTTCTTTGTAAATCAGAATCATAGCATTTTAGAGCTAGAAGAAACCCTTGGTGATCATTTGATCTAGCACCCTTATCTTTCATATGAAGACATTAAATCCTGGAGAAAGGGCAAAAGCTGGCTTGACGTTTGGTGGCAAGTTGATGATGGACCTCTAACTTGATGAAATCCAGTATCCTAGGGCAGGGGGGCGGTACAGGATTGTGTTGCTGTTATTTTATTGTTTTGTTCTTACTCCTCTTTAAAGATTCTTTACTCACATTGAAACTATTAGATTGCTTCCATTTTTATTTATGCACTGATTTCAGCATTATAGTAGATTGGCATGAATACTTTTTTCTTCTTTGCTTAACTTAACTAGCTTCCTTCCCCTTCAGAAAGATAATTCCATCACACCCAAAAGATAAGTCCACAGTATTAGAAATTATCCTTTTGTGTTCAACAATGTAAAACAAAAAGCTTATGGTCTTTAATGGTTTCACACTGTCATCTTACTCTTCTGGTAACTTTCTGTGACGTTAAGACATTGCTTCCAGCAGTAGTGGAGCTTGCCTCATGTTTTGAGTGCTGATTAAGTGAAGGCCCTCTGGTCCATCTGCAAAGCAGTGCTGGTTGCAATAAGGATAGCAGTATTTTTATCTTTGTTCTCTCTTGTGTTGTAGAGCCGACAATTAGAATCAGAAACTGGGACCACAGAGGAGCACAGTCTAAATAAGGAAGCTCGAAAATGGGCCACACGTGTGGCACGTGAGCATAAAAACATTGTTCACCAACAACGGGTAAGTATAAGAGAAGGTCCTAGTTACGTTCACCTTAAGCCAAATGTCACACCACTTTAAGAAGCTGAGTTTTATTAAATGTGAAAAATATCCTATATGTGTTTTGTTGTTGTTGTTGTTGTTTTTGAGACAGAGTCTTGCTCTGTCACCCACGTTGAAAGGCAGTGGAGTGAACGTGGCTCACTGCAGCTTCAACCTCCTGGGCAGAAGCAGTCCTCCCACTTAAGCCTCCCAAGTAGCTGGGACCACAGGCACATGCCACCATGCTTACCTAATTGTTTTTAGGTGTTTTGTAGAGATAGGATCTTGCCATGTTTCCCAGGCTAGTCTCAAACTTCTTTGCTCAAGCATTATATGTGTTTTTTCTATACTTTCTCAACACTGAGGAGTATGCTGTCAGCTCTCTACTCATGTTGGATGTCCTTAAGCCCTCCATCAGCAATACAATTATTCACCTGTTTACCATAAAATTGCCGAAGAAAAGCTGTGATAGTGTATTATGGGCAGGGGAAGAGACATATGTTGAATGTAGGTTTTCATCCCTCAAGACATAGTTTTTGAAGACACAATTATAGATTTTATGATAATATATGTTTGGCTGGGCACAGTGGCTCATGCCTGTAATCCCAGAACTTTGGGAGGCTGAGGCAGGTGGATTGCTTGAGCCAGGAATTTGAGACCAGCCTGAGCAACATGACAAAAACCCAGTCCCTACAAACAAATTTAAAACTTAGCCAGGCATGGTGGCACACACCTATCTTACCACCTACTCCGCAGGCTGAGGTTGGGGAGGATTCTTGAGCCTGGAAGTTTGGAGGTTACAGTGAGGTAAGATCATGCCACTGCACTCCAGCCTGGGTGACAGAGCAAGACCCTGTCTCAAAAAAAAAACAAAACAAAGAAAGAAAATATATCTCTAAGACTAAACTCTAAGCACAAAGAAATTATTTTAAGCATAGTACTTTTTTCTCAATTTCATTTATTGATGCCTATATCCTTGTCATTCTTTGCCTTCACATCCTACTTCTTAAAAGAATTGCCTATGCTTATTCTATAGAATCTCACCTCCCACTTACTTTTGAGCCCATTACATTTGAGCTTTCCTTTCCTTTCCTTCCCCTGTGCTGCTTCATAATCTAAGCTTACTGAAATCACCAATGAACTCTGTGTTGCTAGCTTCAAAATGGACACTTTGATTTCTCATATTTCTTAATCTGTCAGCAGTTTCATCACAATTGACAACTCCCTTTGTCTTAAAATGTTATCTTCTCTGGTCATCCACAATTCAACCTGGCTTTGTCCTGGCTTTCCTTCTGCCTTTCTGGCCATATGTAGGTTTTTTTCATAGGTTCCTCTTTCTCCATCCAACAATTAAATATTCAGTTTCTCAGATTTCTGTACTTGGGTATCTTGTTTTCTTATTCTTTACCCTCATATATGCAGTCTCAATCACTTCCATGGTTTTACTTTACCAACAAATCATAAATTACAACCTCCAACATTGAGCCTTGCTACTACTATATATCCATATAGTCTCTTGCCTGTTTTGACATCTTCTTTTCACTATCTGACAGGCATCTCAGATTCAATGTATCACTTATGTAATATTTCTTAACTAATGCCATAGAACAAGAGGGTTTTTACATTATGATCATGTCTCACTAATCTGAGTATGGGGTGGCCTCAGCTTAGCAGTTTTCCCTTGGGGTCTCTTATGTGGCAACAATCAGATAGTGGCTGGTCCTGGTTATCTCACAGGCTTCCCCACTGAAGGGACTTTGCAGTAATTTTGCTACTAGTAAGTCTATACTTATTTCAAAATGTTAAAAAAATAAATAAATTTTAAAAAATATGGCTACTAGTCATTAAAGCCTTTTGAATTACCTAAATAATCACTTAAGGAAGATGAAAAGTAAAAAGCAGTCATCATTATTGTCCCATTTTCTTTAATAGGTTCTAAATGATCTGGAGTGTCATGGAGTTGCTGTATCAGAACAAAGCCGAGCAGAGCTGGAACAGAAAATAGATGAAGCTAGAGAAAATATTCGTAAAGCAGAGGTAAAGTGGCAGCTAATGGTGGCATTTTACCCAGATCTAATGACATTGTCACAGCTGTGATATGCACCTTTAAAACTGAGTTTCTTCATACATTGAGATGAAGGTGATTCACTATCTTCATTCATGTCCACAGTAGTATTTGTTAAGTACCTGCTCTTTGGAAGGCAGTACCTGTAGCAAAAAGACACTGAACATGCTATAAAGTTTACAGTCATGTAACATTAAACACAGATTTAAGTCACAATGAAGATACTAATTTTAAAATTTCTACAAGGTACACAATAAACCACAGAAATTAATGGTAGAAAAATTGATGTACATATATCTATGTATATATCAATTTAGATATATCTATCTCCTTATATAGTGAGATATATATACATGTTCAGAGCTTAGGAAATCTCCCCAGTATGGAAGATTCCCTGGATCCAGGGGCATAAGCTAGGCTTTTAAGAATAGGGTAGATTTGGTTAAGCAGAGATGGTAAAAAATTTATAGTGAATTTTAATTTTTTGTGGAGTCATGAGACCTTTGAGAGTTGTATGAAAGCTGTGAAACATTCTCTCCCACACACACAAAATGCACATTTTATGTATAGTGTTTAGAATTCATATGCCTGAGGCTAATACTCCCTGCTGTGCATAGGGAGAGGTTGAGATAGGAAACAAGAAAGTATTACCAAATGAGGAAGACACAGGGTGTAATTTGGTAGCTGGATGTGATTAGAGTAGAGGATTTTTTTTTTTGAGACCGAGTCTTGCTGTGTTGCCTAGCCTGGAGTGCAGTGGTGCAATCTAGGCTCACTGCAACCTCTGCCTCCCAGGTTCAAGCAATTCTTCCACCTCAACCTCCCGAGTAGCGCCACCACAGGTGTGCGCCACCACACCCAGCTAATTTTTTGTATTTTTAGTAGAGAGAGGGTTTCACCATGTTAGCCAGGATGGTCTTGATCTCCCGACCTCGTGATCTGCCCACCTCGCCCTCCCAAAGTGCTGGGATTACAGGCATGAGCCACCGGGCCTGGCTAGAGTAGAGGATTTTTATGAGGAAATGTGGTAGAAAGTAAACTCATCGTGGTTAGGGCCAGTTCATGGAGGACCTGTGCACACACTTTTATCTACTCAGCAGCAACATGTTAAAGGGTTATGGAGGTAAATATTTATAAAAGACTGACACCCTTCAGCCATCAAAAGATTATGTTCTTGTTAGAAGGGCATAAAGAATGCCAAAGATAACTAAGATGGTAAAGCATAAATGCTGAGGAGTGGTGCATAAAGTATAGTTAAAGAACCCAGAGGACACAGAAATCACTCTAGGGGTGATTGTTGTGGAGGTAACACAGAAGAGGCAAACTTAAGATGTATACTGGCAGATCAATAGTATTTGATTAGTCAGAGAAAAAAGGATAGCAGATTGATGTCATGCAACTTAAAGAGGTAGAACTTGAACCAAAAGATGAAGGTAGGAAGGAAGCAGATGTGAGTTTAGTATTGAGAAATACTTTCTAATAGTCAGATCTTCCCAAAGACAAAATAAGTACCCGTGGGACATAGTGCAGCCTGTTAAGTGTGTGGGAAGATTCTGGACATGCATCTTTCAGGGAAATAAATAGGGATTCCCCATACAAGGAATCCCTGCATTGGTTTAAGTTTAATCTAGATTAGTGGTTTTCTAACACTCCCTTAGAACTCTAGAGGTTTTGAGAAAGTGCTTCACTGGTTGTGGGGTAAAGGGAGAGACAGCATAGGCAAGCATAGAGAATATGAGCATGTTTTTGGCACAGCCCCATTGAAGTGATCTGAATCAGAACAGGCTTGCCATCTGCCTGGGCTGGAAAAACCCTAGTAACCCCACTTCCACTTCATTCCTGGCACAGTCTAATCAACAACCTCCATAGTGAGGAGGGCAGGATGTACAGTTACTAGTCATTTTCCTCTCTGAATTCAGGGTCATGGCTAAACCACTGTCCTAGGGTATTGGCCAGGTAGTGTTGGCAGGCCCTTGCCTACTCCAAGAAACACTGGCCTATGGTAGAAGAGTTATTCCTGTTGTTCGTTTCTCCACGCTCTAGATGAAACCAGTTTTTCAGGACCTTGGTGGAACAGGAGTAATTATTTTGAGACAAGTCTCAGAGATTTTCTGAAGGATATTTTGTGTATTTTCCATTTCTAGACTCCATGCATGGTGTCACCAGCCAGTACCCTAACTCCACCAAACCTCCCACCATCCCTAGTAGTAGCAGTAGTGGGTATCAAGCTCACAGAGTCTTTATTTAGGCCGAATGACCTATTATTTCCATAGTGTACTAAACTAGACTGTGTGTGTTAGTTTCAAACTAAAAACATGAAGTGAAATTCTCGTCACACGATGTCTTACCTCTTCTAATTTTACGTCTGCATTCTCAAAGATAGTTTTCTTACCAAAAATATGGAATATAGTATGCTAAAACCATGATAGCAGCTCCATTTTCTTTTTTAAATATCTGTGTCATTTAATTAATTTTACTGTTAGCATAAAATAATCTCTCACTTGGTTTCCACTTACCAGATACAAAATATAGCCTAACTAAAATTAGCCAGTAAATATGAGGGCATATTTATTGGGGTAGTGCTTACAGAATTATCATATTAAAATTTTTGGATAGACTAGACCATGAGAGTCTTCAAAGAAATTAACAATAATGGTTTCTGCACATACCCTTTTCCTTTCTTCTGCCTGTATTATCATCTCCATTGATTTTTCTCTTTTCATTTGATAGTTATTTATTTATTGTAAATACCTATACAAAAGAGATAAAGCTGGTTATATAAAATGTGAGTCCTCATTATTTCAAAGTTAATAACAAGAGTGACCCTGCTATTAAAACAAAAGTTTTAGGCCGGGTGCAGTGGTTCATGCCTGTAATTCCAACACTTTGGGAGACCGAGGCAGGAAGATCGCTTGAGCTCAGGAATTTAAGACCAGTCTGGGCAACACAGTGAGACCTCATCTCTACAAAAATGAAAAGAAATTAGCTGGGTATGGTGACATGTGCCTGTAGTCCCAGCTACTTGGGAGGCAGAGGCTTGATCCTGGGAGGTCCATCTGCAGTGAGCCATGATTGGACCACTGCACTCCAGCTTGGGGAACAGAGCAAGACCCTATCTCTAAGTAAGTAAGTACATCTATACAGATAGATATAGATATATTTCTAATCACTTTATTTCCAAATTTACATTACCTCTGGGCCTATTATTGTGAAGTTTCACTGTATTCATGCTGTTAGCAGACCTCTTGACTAGTCACTTACATCATTTTTTACTGAAAATTTTCAAACATACAGAAAATACGAAGAATAAACATGTTGCACATTGACCACTGTTAAAAAAAAAAAAAAGAAGAAGAATAAACATGTATTTCCTAACATCTAGATTCAACTATTGTATCTTGCAATACTGGCTTTATGTGTTTGTTAGATTGATGAATTAATTGTGTTCTGTAAAATGGAAGTTAGGTCTTAAGATCTGATTAGCGGCAGGTTAGTATTTTAGGCAAAATAATTCATAGATGATGTTAATGTTTTTCATAACATAATCATAATATCAAGTTGTCCCGCTATTAATGATACTAAGAGTAGTCACTTAATAAGGTGGTGTGCTACCAGATCTTTCCATGATAAAGATCTTTCTTTCCTCTTTACTATTAGCAAGTGCTAGTCACCTCCAGCAGAGATAAATGGGTATTTTTTCCCCTTGGGTATTATTACGACCTCATTAAAAAATATATATATTTTTTGAAACAGGGTCTCACTCTGTCACCCAGGTTAGAGTGCAGTGGCATGATCTCAGCTTACTGCAGCCTCAACCTCTGGGCTCAAACGATTCTCCCACCTCAGCCTTCTGAGTAGCTGGGACTACAGGTGCACACCTCAGCCTCCTGAGTAGCTGGGACTACAGGCTCACACCACCATGCCTGGTTAAATTTTCTTTTTTTTTTTTTTTGTAGAGATGGGATTTCGTCATGTTCCCCAGGCTGGTCTTGAACTCGTGGGTCAAGCAGTCCACCTGCCTTGGCCGCCCAAAGTGCTGGGATTATAGGCATCAGCCACTGCCCCCGACTTGTCAGTCTTTTTAAATTTAGCCATTTGAATGTGTGTGTAATGGTATCTCACTGTGGTTTTGAATTGCATTTGGCTACAGACTAGTAACATTAATGATACTGAACATCTTTTTATAAGTTTATTGGCCATTCATATATCCCCTTTAGTAAAGTATTTGTTAATATCTTTTGCCCAAATTTGTATTGGTCTTATTTCTGAGTCATAACAATTCTTTATGTTTTCTGGATGCTAGTCATTGTTTAGATACATGTATTGTGAATATTTTCTCCAGTCTTTGGCTTACCTTTTCGTTTTTCAGATTGGAAACTTTTAATTTTGATGAGATCTAATTTATGAATTTTGTCCTTTATGATTATTGTTTTTTATCTTCTAAATAATTTTCGCCTGATCAAGGCTGTGATATATTCTCTTATGTTTTCTTCTAGTTTAAGCTTTTCTTTGTGGACTATGATCCTAAACATTTCAAGTTGAATTGTTAAGGTCTGTTATGAGTTAAGGGTCTTGGTTTTCTTTTGTTTTGATTTTTTGCTATACAGATAGCCAGTTGTTCCACCATCATAGTTTTATAAAGAGTATGCTTTTCCCATTGCCTTTGCACCTATATTGAAAACAACTAATCATATATGTATGAATATTTTCTAGATTGTATTCCATTCCATTGGTCTATATATCTGTACTTATGCTAGTATCACAGTCTTAATGACATTATAAGTCTTGAAATCAGATAATATAATTCCTCCAACACTATTTTTGTTTTAGAATTATTTGGACTATTCTTATTGCCATCAGCTTCTACAAAAAAGACTGTGGGCATTTTGATTGGGATTGCATTGAATCCACAAATAATTTGAGGAGAATTGACTTCTCAACAATATTAAATCTTTTGATTCATGAACATGATGTGTCTTTCCATTTATTTAGGCACTCTTTATTTTCTTTTTTTGGCTTCTTAATTTTTTATTGATACAAAATAATTGTACATATTTATGGGGCACATTTGATATTTTGATACATGCATACAGTGTATAATGATCAAATTAGAGTAATTAAGATATCACCTCAGACATTTATAATTTCTTTGTATTTAGAACATTTCAGTTTTTCTAGTTATTTTGAAATATATAATAAATTATTATGGTCACCCTGCTAAGCTATTAAACACTAGAACTTATTCCATCCGTCTGTTTGCTTCTTTCTATTCCCCAATCTCTCTTCATCTCCTTCTCCCTAATCCTTCCCAGCTTCTGATAACCATCATTCTACTCTTTACTTCTTTGATTAACATTTTTTAGCTCCCACACGTGAGTAAGAACATGTGATATTTGTCTTTCTGTGCCTTGCTTAATTCACTTAGCATAATGACCTCGAGTTCCATTCATACTGCTGTAAATGACAGGATTTCATTATTTTTTATGGCTGAATAGTAATCCATTGTGTACATATATCACATTTACCTTACTCATTGATAGATATTTAGGTTGATTCTACATTGAATAGTGAATAGTGCTGTAATAAAGACAGGATGAAGGTATGACTTTGTTATACTGATTTTCTTTCCTTTGGATACCCAAAAGAGGGATTGCTGGATCATATCGTAGTTCTATTTTTAGTCTTTTGAGAAACCTCCATACTATCTTCCATAATGGCTATACTAATTTACATTCCCACCAACAGTGCATAAGAGTTCCCTTTTATCTGCATCTTCACTAGCACCTGTTATTTTTTGTCTTTTTAATAACAGTGATTCTAACTGGGGTCAGATATCTGATTTTGGTTTTGATATCAGGTTTTGATTTTCATTTTACTGATGATAAGTGATGTTCAGTATTTTTTCATATACCTATTGGTTATTATGTCTTCTTTTGAGAAAAGTGGTTACAGATCCTGTGGCCACTTTTTAATAAGATTACGTGGTATTTTGCTATTGAGTTGTTTCAGTTCCGTGTATATTCTGGATATTAGGCCCTTGTTGCATGAGTAGTTTGCAAGTATTTTCTTACATTCTGTAGGGTCATCTGTTAACTCTGTTGATTGTTTCCTTTGCTGTATAGAGTTTTTAATTTAATATAGTCCTATTTGTCTATTTTTTGTTTCAGTGCCTGTGGCTTTAAAGTCTCAGCCATAAAATCTGCCTTGACCAATGTCCAGAAGCATTTCCCCTATGGTTTTTTTTTTTGAGACAGGATGTTACTGTTGCCCAGGCTGGAGTGCAGTGGCATGATCACAGCTCACTGTAGCCTTGGCCTCCCCAGGCTCAGGTGATCCCTTCACCTCTGTTGTTGTATTTTTAATGGAGATGTTGTTTCACCATGTTGCCCAGGCTGATCTCTAGCTCCTGGGCTCACAAGCGATCCACCCGCCTCAGCCTCCCAAAGTGCTAAAAATACAGGCATGAACCACTGTGCTCAGCCGTAATATCGGCTCTTATGTTTTTTCAGTCTTCAATCATTTTCAGCTGATTTTTATATATGATGAGAGAGAGAGGTCTAGTTTCATTCTTTGGCATGTGGATATTCAGTTTTCCTAGCAGCATTTTTTGAAGAGAGGGTGTCCTTTCCCCAGTGCAAGTTCTTGGCACCTTTGTGAAAAATTGGTTGGCTGTAAGTGCATTATTTCTGGGGCCTCTATTCTGTTCCATTGGTCTGTGTGTCTGTATTTATGACACTACCATGCTGTTTTGGTTACTAAAGTCAAGTAGTATGTTACTTCCAGCTTTATTGTTTTTGCTCAGAATTGCTCTGGCTATTCATGGTCTTTTGTGATTCCATATAAAGTTTAGAATTTTTTTTTCTATTTCTGTAAAGAATGTAATCGATTTTGATAGCAATTGCACTGAACCTGTAGATGGCTTTGGGTAGTATGATCATTTTAGCAATATTAATTCTTCTGATTTATGAGCATGGATTCATTTGTGTTCTCTTCAATTTCTTTCATCATTGTTTTGTAGTTTTCCTTGTAGAGATCTTTCACCTCTTTGGTTAAATTTATTCCTGGGGATTTTTTTTTGGAGGGGGAGGTTGTTGTTTTTTTTTTTTTGCTTATTTTGTTTTTGGTAGCTATTGTAAATAGGATTACTTTCTTGATTTCTTTTTTTTTTTTTTTTTTTTGGAGACAGAATTTCGCTCTTGTTGCCCAGGTTGGAGTGCAGTGGCACAATCTCTGCTCACTGCAATCTCCACCTCTGGGTTCAAGTGATTCTCCTGCCTCAGACTCCTGAATAGCTGGGATTACAGGCATGAGCCACCACACCCTGCCCATTATGTCTTGATATATCTTTTCTGCCCTCTTCTGTGATTCCAGTTACACAAATATTAAATCACTTGATACTATCCTACATGTCATGTGCAAAGCTCATTCCACTCATTTTTATTTGGCCTTATTTTTTATCTCAGTCTCAGTTTGATGAATTATTATTAGTGTCTATAAAACTTATGGGTATTTTCTCTATAGTGTATAAACTATACTGTTAAAGCCATCTTGTGAATTTTTATTTCAAATGTTATATTTTTAGCTCTGTAATTTCTATTTGGTTCTTCTTTATCTTCCAATTCATTCCTGTCTTCATGTTTTCCTTTAAACCTGTAAGAATATTTATAATAGCAATTTTAAAGTTCTTGTCTACTCATTCCATCATCTCTCGTTTCACTCTTTCTATTGACTGATTTTTCTCTTGGCTCTTGTTTTTCTGCTTTTCAAATACCTACTAAGGTTTTACTGAATCTAGAGATAGTGACTGTTTGGTTATTAACTTTCTAGATTCTATTTTCTTCTTATAAAGACTATTGAGTTTTGTTTTGGCTACCAGGTCAGTTACTTGCAGATCAGTTTGATCATTTTGAATCTTGTTTTTAAACTTTGTTTGGGTTGGTCCAGAGATAAATTAGCCCTGTACTAATGCCATGGGTATCCACCAAGTTCTCTCAACTCTGACTAGATAGAGTTGTAATATCTTTTTTTTTTTTTAAGGAATCTCACTCTGCCTCGCAGGATTGAGTACAGTGTCAGTGATCTCAGCTCACTGCAACCTCCACCTCCTGGGTTCAAGCAATTCTCCTGTGTCAGCCTCCCAAGTAGCTGGGATTACAGGTGCCTGTCACCACACCCAGCTAATTTTTTTAAAATGTATTTTTAGTAGAGATGGGTTTCACCATGTTGGCCAGGCTGGTCTTGAACTCCTGACCTCAGCTGATCTGCCCACCTTGGTTTTTCCCAAAGTGTTAGGATTACAGGTGTGAACCACCACAGAGTTGTAATATCTTCTAACCTTGTACAAGGTCTAAGAATTTTTCAGTTCATAGCTCTACTGTAGATGTTATTTTCTTGGTGGTTATTATTTGCCTCTCCTCCTGGAGTTTCACCCAACATCATTTCAACTTATTATACATTTTTATCCATTTAGTGTATTATCAATTTCAGTGGTCATTTTAAGTCCCATATAATCTGAATTCCGCCCCATATTATCTAAAACTGGGAGTCCATTCAGCTGACTTCTGTGTACTTTTGACATTACCATCATTAGTCCTTGAACACTTTTTTTCTAGCACAAGTTATCACAAGTTCACCTTGTGTTTTTCCTGCCCAGACTTAGAATTTGCTGTTTCTCCAAGAAGCTCCGATTCTGTTAATAGAAAATGGTATTTAGACACTAAAGCTTGGGCTGTGAAGGTGTTTATTGCTCTAAGTGTCACTTTAAAAAAAAAATCTTTTCTTAGTTGTTAGAGCTAGAGACAACTTTTTTAAAATCATGAGTCCGTGTTGATATTTCCAATTAAAGTGGACAATTAGAGGGATTTCATTTATTTTTAGAGACAGGGTCTCAATATATTTCCCAGGCTGGAATGCAGTGGCTATTCAAAGGCACAATCATAGTGTACTACAGCCTTGAACTCCTAGACTCAAACGATCCTCCTGCCTCAGCTTCCAAAGTAGTCGTGACTACAGGTACATGCCATTATGCCCAGCTAGAGGGATTTTATTAAACCTCTTTGATTTTACATATATTTATGTCTTTTTTTCCCTCTTACACTAAAAAGTTTATTCCTAATCATATTTTCATATAATGTTATTTGCTTTATATATCTTTTTGATTTTTTATTTATTTATTTATTTTAGACAGGATCTCACTCTGTCACCCATGCTGGAGTGCAGTGGTGCTCACTGCAGCCTCCATCTCCCAGGCTCAAGCAATCCTCCCACCTCCATTCCCAAATACCTGGGACTACAGGCATGTGCCATCACACCCAGCTTATTTTTGCATTTTTTGTAGAGACAGGCTTTCCCTATGTTTCCCAGGCTAGTTTTGAGCTCCTGGGCTCTTGAGTTCCCAGGCTAGTCTTGAGTCTGCCAGCCTCAGCCTCCAAAGTGTTGAGATTATAGAACTGAGCCACCATGCCCATCTTGCTTTGTATGTTATAGAATAATAACTGCAGTATATATTAAGCACTTTCAGAACTACAACATGAATATTGCTATTAATAGTAAACTATTGAAAGTTTAGATTTCTTTATAATTCTCTTTGAATATAGAATAAATATATCTCTAAAAGATTTTCTGCTTCTTGTAATGGGGTGCTAGCTTGTATAAGACTAATTATTTTAGATGACAATATGGGGTAAAAATATTAAAACAAAAAGTATTTAATAGAACTGGAAAATGACCTAAAGCATGTAAAACCTGGAGAAGAATTTCTCCTTGAAAGAATGGGACTATACTTGGTGACATTTCCATTATATAGTTCTGCATCTGCAAGGAACAGCACAACCAGAATTTAAGCAGAACCTCCGTCTTACTGGCCTGAAGGTGGATGTCATTTGGAAAGCCTTTCCAAATCCTTAGCTTATACCTGAGTACATAGGTGAAACAGAGACTCCAAGGAGCTTGACAGGAAACAATAACTGAAAGGCAGAAAACCCAGGAGAAATTTTAGCTGTTGCTTATCACAGGGGAACAAACACTAATCATTAAAAAACTGAAGTGGCAAAACCCCATCTCTACAAAAATTAGCGGGGTGTGGTGGTGCACGCCTGTAGTCCCTGCTACTGAGGAGGCTAAGCTGAGGTGGGAGGATGAGCCCGGGAGGATGAGCTCAGGAGGCTGAGGCTGCACTGAGCCATGATTGCACCACTGCACTGCAGCCTGAACAATAAAGTGAGACCCTGTCTCCAAAAAAAAAAAAAAAAAAAAAACCCTGAAGTGATTATATTAATGTTAGACAAAATACATTTTAGAACAAGGAATATTAAGAAGGATATATTCATAATAATTTTTAAAGGTATTTCATCAAGAATATATTACAGTCCTGGATGAATATATAATAATAATGCTACAAAATATATGAAGCAAAAACTGGCAGAACTGAAAGAAGAGATAGACAAATCTACAATTGTAGTTGGAGACTTCAGCGTCCCTCTTTTAGTAATAGAACAAGAAGATAGAAAATCAGTAAGGACATAGAAGATGAACAGTATCATTAATGAACTTTACCTGATTGGCATTCATAGAATACTCCACCGCATATGAGTAGAATATGTGTTCTTTTAAAGTACACATAGAAAATTCGACAAGACCATAAACTGGACCATAAACCTGTTTCAATAAGTTTAAAAGGATTGATATTATACATAGTAAGTTCTCTGATTAATTAGATTTAAATTAAAAATCCATAACAGAACAGCAGCTAGAATACTTGGAGATTATGTCGTTCAAACACAGTAATCTGTTGCTACCTTTGAAAACCACCCCAAACTTTATGGCAAAAACAACCGTGGTATATTATCTGTTACCATTCTGGGTGCTGACTGTGCATTTCTTTTATTCTTTTATTTTCTTTTGAGACCATCTCACTCTGTCTCACAGGCCAGACTGCAGCCTTAGCCTCCTGGGCTCAAGCAATCCTCCAATCTCAGCCTCCTGAATAGCTGGGACTTACAGGCATTTACCACCAAACCCAGCTAATATTTTATTTTTATAGAGGCAGGGTTTCGCTATTTTGCCCAGGCTGGTCTCAAACCTTAAATTCCTGGGCTCAGCAATCCTCCCAAAATGCGAGGATCACAGATGTGAGCCACCATACCAGGTCATCTGGTCATTTCTTTTGCTGGTTTTGCCTGAGATTACTCAAGAAATTACATTCAACTAGATGATTGGCCAGAAGGCTGGGCTCAGCTGGGATGGTTGGGCCTTTTCCCCATGTGGTCTTTCGTCAGCATATAGGTTAAACTGGACTTCCCCAGCATGATGACGCATATTTCAAGAAGTCCAGTCCACCTACTGAGGGTCCTCTGCTTCCGTTAAATTGGCAAATGCCCCACTAGCAAATCACATGGACAAGCCCAGAATCATGGTAGGAGTGGACTACATGGATACCAGGAAGCATGATTCTTTAGGAACCTTTAATATAACAACTTACCACAGTTGGTGTGACCTTGATTAAATCATTTTTCTCATCTGTAAAATGGAGTTTTGGGGCAAGGCAGGGTGGCTCACACCTCTGATTCCAGCATTTTGGGAGGCCAGGGCAGAAGTATCATTTGAGGCCAGGAGTTTGATACCAACCTGGGCAACATAGCAAAACCCCATCGCTACAGAAAATTTTAATATTAGGTAGGTGTGGTGGCATGTGCCTCTGGTCCCAACTACTCAGGAGAAGTTCTAGGTTACAGTCACCTGTTATTGCACCACTGCACTCCAACTTGAACAGCAGAGCGTGACCCTGTCAAATAAATGATAGCTAGATGGAGTTTATAATATTGACCCCTAGAATTGCTTTTTGGATTAAATGAAATACAAGATGATACAGTTCCTAGTACATATGGTGAAAGCTGTGTGGAGCTTTTTTTTTTTAAGGTACCAAAGATGGAGTAGTACCTTTTATCTACCAAGTACTATTATCTACCATTATTGATGCTATTCTACAAGTAAAGCACTGTCCTAAATAGTAGTATAATACACACAGTTCTAGTCCTTAGGGAAGACATATGTTGAAGGCAAATGAATTAAGTCCAAATCAGATTTACAGACTTTAAAACTATCAAAAAATTTTATAAATTCAACTATAGCTTGACACTTATACATGCTTATGTTAAATTTTATCTTAAAATCTAGGTAATTGTGTTTATAAACCAAGATTATGTATCCTAAAAGATCTGGATTTTTAAAATATTATTTTTAAAAGCTCTGCCTCTTTAAAGGTTCCAAAACTGATTTGGTCAAGTAGTATCTGGAATGCTATCAAGTTTACAGAGAGCTATGTTCTGAAAATTTTTAATCAGTTGGCTAATCATGAAAATTCATTTGAAAACACTAAAAAGTTCTGCTTTTATACAATTTTTAACTTATAAGCAACTGAAATCCTAAAGGGAAGTTAGCAGTGTTTAATTCTGGAACCGCAGTCCAAATCTGAGTTGGCAAATCCCATGTGTATCCGTTGTTTGGTAAAATACTGACAAAATAAACAGTATAAAAACTAGAACTTGAATAGCTACTTAAAAAAAATAGAATGCACTGAATACTTCTCTTTTTTCTGCTTCAGCAATGAAATGACTTGTGTATGTGATTTCTAAGAATTTGTTTACTCTTTTAAAAAACAAAAATAAATTTCATTTTTTTTTAAATGAATACTAAAAGTCAGTCACAGTGGCTCACACCTGTAATCTTAGCATTTGGAAGGCTGAGACAGGAGAATCACTTGAAGCCAGAAGTTCAAGACCAGCCTGGGCAACATAGTGAAATGGCTGTCTCTACAAAAAATTTTTTAAATTAGCCAGGCATGGTGGCATACATTTGTAGTCCTAGCTACCAGGAAGGCTGCAGTGGGAGGATCACTTGAGCCCAGCAGTTCGAGGCTGCAGTGAGCTATCATCATACTACTGCATTCCAGCCTGGGCAACAGTGAGACCCTGTCTCTTAAAGAAACAAAAGCATGGTAGACTGGCACTAGGACAAGTGAGTATCCATATTCAAATGAATGGGATTAATAATTCTTTTGAATTATCCAATTAACAGTTTATCTGTTAAAAGATAAACTGAGGCACATTAAATTTTTCTTATTTGAGAAAATAGTGATAATTAATTGGGCAGCACCAGATCATATGCAGTTCAGGGTTCCACCAATGGAATGCCAGAGGAATGCTTTTATAGGGTGAACTCAGAAGCAAACCAAAGCAAATATTTGATTGGTTAAAGTGGCACAGTAGTAACCTTTTTTGAATCATTCCAGTGGAAAGTTTCTAATTAGAAGGTAGTTGGCAGTTTTTGATTGATCAAGCTTCAGTTTTGTTTTACAATTTATACTTAGTTGAGTTTTGGTTTGCTTATATAGGAATCCAGAATGTTGGAGCTGCCTGTTTAATGACCTTCCAGTTAATTATCTTAACAACCCCACTTTACATCATATACACAAACTAACTCAAAATGAACACCTAAATGTAACAGCTAAAGCTAATAAACTTACAAAGAAAGCATAGGGGTAAATGTTTTTGGCCTTGGATTAGTTAACACCAAAGCCTAATCAGCAAAAGAAAGACTAGATAAATGCGACATCATCAAAATTTAAAACTTTCATGTTTCAAAGGACACTATCAAGAAAATGAAAGACAGCCCACAGAATGGGGGAAAGTATTTGCACATCATGTATCTGCTAAGAGACTTGCTTCTAGAATACATTTAAACTCTTACTAATAAAAAGGCAAAGAAATTACTCAGCTTAAAGATGGGAAAAGGATCTGAATAGACATTTCTCCGAAGAAGATGTCCGAATGACCAATAAATAAGCACATGAAAATATTCTTTTTTTTTTTTGGAAGACAAAATCTCACACTGTCACCCTGGCTGGAGTGCAGTGGTGCAAAGTCAGCTCACTGCAACCTCCACCTCCCAGGTTCAAGCGATTCTGTTGCCTCAGCCTCCCAAGTAGCTGGGATTACAAGCACCACGCCCAGCTAGTTTTTTGTATTTTTAGTAGAAACAGGGTTTCACTATGTAGACCAGGCTAGCCTCCAACTCCTGACCTCGTGATCCGTCTGCCCTGGCCTCCCAAAGTGCTGGGATGACAGATGTGAGCCACCGTGCCTGGCTTTAAGATTCTTAACATTAATAGTTATCAGGAAAATGCAAACAACAGTAAGATACCACTTTACACCCACTAGGATAGCCAGAATCAAAAGGAAGATGGTAACAAGTGTTTGCCAGGATGTGGAGAAACCCTCATACCCTACTGGTGAGACCAAATGATGCAGCCACATTGGAAAACAGGTGGTTAAAGTTAGCATTACTCCACAATCCAGCAATGCTAGTCCTATGTATATACCCAAGAGAGGTGAAAATATGTCCACACTAAAATCTGTATTATTCGTAATAGCCAAGAAATAGAAACAACCTAAATGACTACCAACTGAGAAGTGGATAAACATTCTAATGTTGTATATCCACACAATAGAATGTTGTTTGGCCATTAAAATGAATGAAATGCTATACATGTTACAACATAGATGAATCTTCAAAATATTATGCAAAGTGAAAGAAGCTATTCATAAAAGACCATGTATTATATTTTTTTCATGTATGTTAAATGTCTGGAATAGGCAAATCTATAGACAGAAAGTAGAATAGTGGTTGTCAGGGCTGCAGAGAATAGGGGGTTGGGGAGCAATAGGTCAATGGTATGTGTTTCTTTTGAATGTGATCAAATATTCTAAACTTGACTGGTGATGTGTACTATGAATATGCTATAAGCGATTGAATTGCAAACTTGAAATGAGTGAATCGTATGGTCCTAAAGAGAAAAAAAGTTGTGTACCAAAAGATCTTTGTCATCTGAGCTACATGTCAATAAAGTTTTACCAAAAAAAGAAGAAATTATGAAAAGAATAAGCAGATTTTTGTAAGAATATTTACCAAATTGAATGCCTCTAAGCCAAAAATTTCAATTACCTTACATAAAGATTTATATGGTACCCCAAACCATTGAATTGTGCACTTTAAATGATTCAGATAGCAAATTTTAGATAATATGGTTTTACCTCGATTTTTTTAAAAATCTATTTGCTTAAAAGCATTAAGATAAAAAAATTAATTCAGCAAAGAAAGCCCAGTGAAACAAGTCAGAAGACAAATTGTTTTTGATATCAACTCCCCAAGCAGAGAATTCAGAGGGAAATCAAAATTGTACACCTACTGGACACAGCTGTTCACACCTGTAATCTCAACATTTTTGCAGGCCAAGGCAGGAGATTGCTTTAGCTCAAGAGTTTGAAACCAGCTTAGGCAAAAGAGTGACCACTCTAGCTCTTAAAAAAAAAAAAAAAAAAAAAAAAAAAGATTGTGTACCGAAAAGTATCACTGGAGTACAGTGGCTATCTATTCACAGACATGATCATAACTCACTGTAGCCTCAAACTCCTAGGCTCAAGCAAGCCTCCTTCCTCAGCCTCCTGAATAGCTTGGACTACAGTTACAAGCCACTGCTCCAGCTCCAACTTGTTTTTCTAGGAGCCCCACAGAAAGCCACCAACTGAGAGTCCTCAAAATTAACTTAGTGAAACCATAAATGTTAAGGAAGAGATCAGCACTTGCATATGTGAAACAATGAGGCTGAATGTATTACTAAGCAAAAGAGAATGACACAAAACACATTCTGTCTGAAAAAAGCAAGAGTTGTTACATAGGGTTTTGAGAAGCTTGGATGTCAGGGATTGACAGATTTCCAAAACTAGGAACGTTTAAGGGATTGGCTCACTGTTAGCCTTGGTGTTTAGAGTTTGGAGAACTAGCAGAAGCAGAAGCTGTCACAGATTGGCCGACTTTCAGAGGCATGGCTGTTGGAGCAAAGCAGCAATTACTGTCTGATCAGGAGGGGTTTAAAACTGGTTTTGTGGATACTCATTTATGGTTTATGGAACAAAGACTAAAAAATAAACAGTTATTCCCTTTCTTGAATTTGGAGAATAGGAACGTTTTATTCTCAATCTCTACTGTTTCTGCCAGCTACATCATAAATTTAGTTTAAAAGCAAAGATTACTGTTAGTCAACAAACAAGTTAATAAAGGCAGCCAGGTCAAAGGGGGAATTCTTTAAGCTTGTGCTGAAGAATGTTAGAATTATTAGAGAGAAGTCCTTTAATATTAAAAAGTATTATTATTAAAGAGACACAGCAGCTTATAACTCAGTATCATTGAATGGCAGTCTTTCAAGATTAATTTCATCTGAATTGGTAGAGCCTGTTCAGTCTTTTCTTGGAAAAATAGAAGTGCTGTTACATAGAATATCCATTCAGAAAAGGTTACTGCATACAAAGTTAGCTGAGTGTGGTGGCACATGCCTGAAATCCCAGCTATTCGGGAGGCTGAGGCAGGAGAATCACTTGAACCCAGGAGGTGGAGGTTTCTGAGCAGAGATCACATCATTGGACTCCAGCCTGGGCAACAAGAGCAAAACTCCATCTCAAAAAAAAAGGTTACTGAACACGTAACAGGAGAATAATGCTGAATGTTAGTGCTCGAGTCTTAAAGGAGCCTCCAATTATATCAAACAGGCATACTTAGCTAAATAGCTAACTATAATTTAGTGCCTATCACATTGTAATTAGATCTATATAGAGTGCTACAGGAATAGAGAAAAAGGAGTTATTAACTGCCTAAGGAAGGTGGAGAAATACTTAGAAAAATCTTTGTAGAAAGGTTTATACTTTGAATGGACTGTTGATAGGTAAGCACTCACCAGGCATCAAAAAACAATCAGGAGGCATTTACAGAGGGACAGGCATCCACACAGGCTTGTGAGCAAGTGATGGATCGGAGGAACAGCAAGTGGGACAGTGGGGTGGGAGCATAGGGGCTGTGGAAAGAAGTAGTAGAAGGAAGTAACTCAGCCAAATTGTGAAAGATATTTTTTGTTCCTGGTTAAGAATTAGTTAATTCTTTAGATAGAAGTCATGGAAGTTTTTAAACAGGGAAGCAACACGATGAGGTCGTTCACATATATAAAAGATGGATTACAGAAGAGAGACACAGTCCAGGAGATGGATTAGAAGGCTACTGAAAATGCTGGATTTCAGGATGTTCTGAGGCACAGCTTTAGGAACAGGAACAGGAAACAGACCTTATCACTCTTGATCTCTTCCTATTCACAAGTTATATTTGATTTATCATCATTACTGTGCCCTTGTCAAAATGCAAGTATGTGCTCGCTTCAGGAGCACACAAATTCATGAAGCAGTCCATATTTAAGGCAAGTATGCCATTGTTAGGAGGCCCTGATGCGTTTCTTTTGTTCATGTTCTCTGTCTCTCTGCCTCTCTCTGTCTCTTTTCCTCCTTCTACCCCCTACCCTCCTTCTCCCTTCTTCACTATCTTCCCTCTCTTCCCTTCTCCTCCTTCTCTTGCCCTGATCCAAGTGAAAAATTAGAGTCTCTGCTGGGGAAGAATTGCAAGTGAATGTCAAGATTGTTATAATTAATAGATTAGGAAAAACTTAATTAATTTTAAGGGAAAAAGCCTTAATTCCTTTTTTTGATAGGGATAAACAAGAAGTTTATAATAAATGGTAACTTGGCTGGGTGTGGTGGCTCACACCTGTAATCCCAGCACTTTGGAAGGCTGAGGCTGATGGATCACTTGAGGTCAGGAGTTCAATACCAGCCTGACCAATTTGGCAAAACCCCGTCTCTACTAAAAATACAAAAAGTAGCCAGGCATGGTGGTGTGTGCCTGTAATCCCAGCTACTAGGGAGGCTGAGGCAGGAGACTTGCTTGAACATGGGAGATGGAGGTTGTGGTGAGCCAAGATTGCACTACTGCACTCCAGCCTGGGCGACAGGGTGAGACTCCGTCTCAGAAAAATAAAAAACAAACAAATAATTGGTAACTTAAAAAGTAAAAGCTAAGTTGCGTTGCCACAGTAAATGCAGTTGTGCAAAAATATATCTGCATGTGGACAAAGCCTTGCGAGTATTTGCCATGCAAGACTGATAGGATCATGTATGATTCTTTTTCTGCTAAGTAATTTCCTTTCGTGACAGTTTTGTGACAGTTTTTTTTTTCTCTGTCACCCAGGCTGGGTGCGATCTCAGCTCACTGCAACTTCCTCCTCCTAGGTTCAAGTGATCCTCCCTCCTTAGCCTCCTGAGTAGCTGGGACTACAGGCCCATGACACCATGCCTAGTTAATTTTTTTTTCTTTTCTTCAACTTTTAAATTCTAGGATACATGTGCAAGTTTGTTATTAGGGTGGCGCAAAAGTAATCATGGAACTTGTGCCGTGGTGGTTTGCTGCACAGATCAACCCATTACCTACATATTAAGCCGAGCATCCATTAGCTATTCTTCTTGATGCTGTCCCTTCCCACCCATCACCCCATAACAGGACCCAATGTGTGTTGTTCTCCCCTACCCATGTGTCCATATGTTCTCATTGTTCAGCTCCCACTTAGAAGAGAACATGCAGTGGTTGGTTTTCTGTTCCTGCCTTAGTTTGCTGAGGATAACGGCTTGCAGCTTCATCCATGTCCCTGCAAAGGACGTGATCTCTGTCCTTTTTATGACTGCATAGTATTCTATGGTGTATATGTACCACATTTTCTTTATCCAGTCTATCATCGATGGACATTTGGGTTGATTCCCTATCTTTGCTATTGTGAATAATAAAAAGCCTTGATTTCTGACCATTTTCTTGGTTCTCTAGATAATTAAATTGAAAGCTGAAGCCCGGCTGGACCTGCTAAAGCAGATTGGTGTTTCTGTGGACACATGGCTAAAGAGTGCCATGAACCAAGTAATGGAAGAACTGGAAAATGAGCGATGGGCCCGCCCTCCTGCAGTGACCAGTAATGGCACTTTACACTCGGTACAATTTCTTTTCTTGGATATAAGTTGATTTTCATTGAAGGGTGCTTCGACTCTGTAGCCAAACTTAATAACCAGAATTTTTTAAAAAAGATAATAGTTTGCTAGTGGTTTAGGTTTTATTCTTCAGCCGATCACTAATTGATGTAAAATTATTGCAGGAAAAGAAAGAGAGGAAAAAATGGGTGTATTTTTTTAATGTGTGATGAAGAATATATTATCACTGTTTGGGTTATCAATGCCCATCTACCAAACTCATTATCCCATTCATAAAATAAATATGCTTGTGTCTGTAAGTAATAGAATAGAAAACAATCTAGTGTCTCTGAAGTTCTTGGAGGTCTTCTTTAGTGAAAAATGAAAATAAACATCCAGAGATTTGTACAAAAGCTTAAAGAAGTGAAAGGAATGCTCTTCTTAGTGTGTGGGCTTAGTCTGAAGGTGACTTCAAATCTTGAAAGCTGTTAAGCTTTCATATTCTCCTCACGTAGAGCTTAGGTGAGTTTTACAGAAAAGGCCAGGACACAGCTTAAGTTTCTTACTTCAAGTCCAGGGCTTTTTCCACTCTGATGTCATCTGGTTCAACCTTAGTTTTTCATGTTGGATATCTAAGTACCAGAAAAGTTCGATGGTTTGCCTGATATTACATAGGTGAATATGTGATGCCTCACTAGTCAGACTAATGTAATTCCTACTGTCACCTCCCCACCCATTACTCTCTGTCATCCTGTTTATTTCCTTAATAGTATTTATTACAGTTTGAACTTACCTTCTTTATTTGTTTTCTTTTGTTTATTGTCTGTCTTCCTCTCTAGAATGTGATTGCCATATCTTTCTGGTTCCCTGCTCTGCACAGCAAAGTGCCTGGCACATAGTAGGTTCTTAAATATTTTTTGAAGGAAGGAGTGAATGGTGGAAGGATAGGTGAGTAGGTAGATGGAATAGTGGCAAACTAAAACCTAGAACTCTAACCTCCCAACTTCCCACTATCTTCATAGTGCCTCTTTAAAATGCTTGTGCTCTTCTGATACCAGGCAGTCTTGCTAGAGAAACTGGCCAAAGTTTTAAAACATTCCTAGAAGTTTTGTCAGTTTTTTCACATAGCATTCTGATTTTCTAATGAGAATATACTTGCATATTTAAAAAGGATTGTGTGTGGGTGTACCTTTTAAGGAAAAACAGTCTGTTGAAGCTTTATTTTTATTTCACTATTAATACTCATCTAGCTGGAGGGAAAAAGAAACATCACCCACTTGACTTTGTAATTACAAGCGCTTCCCTAGTTGTTATTAGAACAGAGTTGCCCTGGCCAGGCGTGGTGGCTCATGCCTATAATCCCAGCACTTTGGGAGGCCAAGGCAGGCAGATCATCTGAGGTCAGGAGTTCGAGACCAGCCTGGCCAACATAATGAAACCCCGTCTCTACTAAAAATACAAAAATCAGCTGGTTGTGGTGGCAGGCACATGTAATCTCAGCTACTCGAGAGGCTGATACAGAATTGCTTGAACCCGGGAGATGGAGGTCACAGGGAGCTAAGATCGCGCCATTGCACTCCAGCCTTGGTGACAAGAGTAAAACTCCATCTCAAAAACAAAAACAGAGTTGCTCCATTTCATGGAATATCTCCTACTATTGCACCTTCATAATGCCAGTCTACTTCAGATTGTTGTAGAGTTTTTGATGACAGCAAATTCCAGGCCCATTTGTATGGAGGATATGTCATTTGAGATAGTCCTTGAAGAATTTTAACAGGAGATAAAGAAGAAGGGCTGTTCTCAGTGTGAAGGGGATGAAGGAGCTGTGCCTAGTACAGTAGTAGTAAGCATTGAATAAATGAATATTTTTGAGACCTGTCTGAAGGAGCTGTGCCTAATACAGTAGTGGTAAGCATTCAACAAATGAGTATTTTTGAGACTGTCCAGAGACATCACTCATCTAGAAACATGTCATAGCCTCTGTGAAGAAAGCATTTTGCAATCCTATCCCACATTTTTTCTTCCCCCTAGTCAATCTTATGGAGCCTGCATCTTTCAACTGAGAGATTACATTTAGTGGAAGATCTATTAATAATATAAATAAAGGAGAGACGTAGGCACAAAACAGCCTAATGAGGACCTGCGTTTATTTAATCTGCTTTTAAATAATAGCACTGAAATTATTTAGAGGGGGTTATATCTCTTCATACTGACAGCTGGCTGGCTAAGAAACATGAAGCAGAAATACACATTCTAGAGGCCAAATTATTTCTTCCATTACAGGTGCCAACAAAAGCATTCGTCATCTGGAAAACATGATTAATACTACTGTTAGACATTAATAGTGCAACTGAAAAGTGCCCTGTGGAAGATAAATGTTTTAAAAAGACACATTATAGAATAAGGAAGAAACTGTACTTACCTGGGTATTAACTCTGCCGTCTGTATCATGCTATGGTATAGAATGTAAGACTGGAAGAAAGGAATCCCAGAGTATAGCAACATTGTTTTTAAAGGAGAACAGTCCACTCACACAGTTAACTCAGTTGCAGTTGGCCAGAGCCTGCATGCAGCTTCCCCTGTTAGATTGCTACCAGCCACCCCATCAGCCTGTGTCACTTGCCCTCCCTTGTCTTATTGTCCTGCTTCTCTTACTCAAAAGCCATACCAAAATGACAACCTGACTTTTGAAATTATATTAATTTTACAATAGAAAAAGTTATATAAGTAGACTACAAAAAAATTTGAAAAATACAGTACAGAAGAAAATGATTAGTAGATCCATCCTTATAATAGCACAATTAGCAATTTGGTGTATTTCCTTGTTCTTTTATTTTTTAATTGACATAAAACTGTGTATATTTATGGTGTACAACATAATGTGCATTGTTTGTTTGTTTGGAGACAAGGTCTCGCTCTCTCGCCAAGGCTAGAGTGCAGTGGTGCTGTCAGTGGCTCACTGCAGCCTCAACCTTTGGGGCTTAATGGGTCCTCCTGCCTCAGCCTCCTGAGTAGCTGGGACTACAGGCACATGCCCCCATCCCCAGCTAATTTTTGTATTTTTTACCATGTTGCCTAGGCTAGTCTCAAACACCTAGGCTCAAGCGATCTGCCAACATTGGCCTCTCAAAGGGCTGGGATTACAGGCATGAGCCACCATACCCAGCCCATATTTTTATTCTTTCTATTCTTTTATTTGTGAGCCACTATGCCCAGCTTGTTATTTTATTTCTTACATTTTCAAACTATAGCTGACAATGTCAACATCACTTCCCTGTTTTCAGCTATGTTCCCCAACTAATGTACAAAAGCAAACTGCCAGTTTGCTTTGTTGTACAGTCTCCCTAAGAGTATGAACATCTGCAGAGTTGCATATAAATTCTGACTATACTCATTGTGAAGACCATGCTGAATAATGATGTTGGAGACAAGGGTAAGATAAGCAGTTCATAAAACTGCTATGATCATATGCTTTGGCTGGGTCATACAATAGGTATATACATATAACATTTTAAGAAACTGAAAAACTGTTTTCCAAAGTGGTTATACCATTTTACAATCCTCCCAATAGGGTACTAGTGTTTCAGTTTTTCCACAATGTTGACAACACTTAGTATAGTCAGTCTTTTTAACATTAGACATTCTAGTAAGTGTGGTGTTGTAAATCACTGTCATTTTAGTTTCCATTTCCCTAATAATATTGGGCATCTTTTCATGTGTTTGTTTGCATCTTTATATTTTCTTTGGTGAAGTGTCTGTTCAAATCTTTGTTTAGTTTTTATTGGGTTTGTTTTCTTTTTATTGCATTTTAAGAGTTTACATTCTGAATACAAATCCTTTATCAGATAATTGATTTATGTAATTTTCTCCTAGTCTGTGGCTTATTTTTTCATTTCCTTAATGATGCCTTTCAAAGAGCACAAATTTTTAATTTTAATGAAATCCAATCTACCAGTTTTTCTTCTGTGGATCTTATTTTTGGTGTGGTAGCTAAGAAATCTTTGCCTAAAACCAAGATCATAAAGATTTTCTCCTAGGTTTTCTTCTAGAAGTTGTATAGTTTTAGGTTTGGCATGTAAATGTATAATTCAGCATGAGCTCATCTTTTAGTATGGTAAACAGAGTAAGTCGGAGTTCTTTGTTTTTAACTGTCCCTTTTTTGAACTTTTTTTTTTTAACTGTCCTTTCTCCACTGAATTGCCTTTGCATTGTTGTCAGAAATGAGTTAATCAGTCCTGGGACAGTACCTTATCTTTGTAATCGCAACACATTGGGAGGCTGAGTGGGAGGATCACTACAGGCCAGGAGTTTGAGACTCCAGGAGCAACATAGTAGACGCTGTCTCTTAAAAACAACAACAACAACAACAACAACAAAAAAAAACAGTTTTCAACTAGCCAGGCATTGTGGTACATTCCTGTGGTCCTAGCTACTCAGGAGGTTAAGGCAAGAAGATATCTTGAACCATGATTGTGTCATTTTACTCCAACCTGGGAAACAGAGCAAGACTTTGTCTCTTAAAAAAAAAAAATGGCCAGGTGCCGTGTCTTACACCTGTAATACCAGCACTTTGGGAGGCCAAGGCGGGCAAATCACAAGGTAAGACACTCAAGACCAGCCTGGCCAACATGGTGAAACCCCATCTCTACTAAAAATACAAAAAATTAGCTGGGCGTAGTGGCGGGCGCCTTTAATCCCAGCTACTCAGGAGGCTGACGCAGGAGAATTGCTTGAGCCCAGGAGGCAGAGGTTGCAGTGAGCTGAGATCATGCCACTGCACTCCAGGCCTGGCAACAGAGCAAGACTCCTTCTCAAAAAAAAAAGAAAAAAAGAAAAAAAAGAAAATTAATCATGTGTGTATGGGTTTGTTTCTTTGCATTTTGTTCTTCTCCATTGATCTATTTGTCCAGCTTGATGCCAGTACTACACTCTCTTAATTACTATAATTTTTTAGTAAGTCATGACATCAGGTGGTGTAAGTCCTCCAACTTTCTCCTTTATCAAAGTTATTTTGGCTATTCTAGGTCCTTTGCATTTCCATATGAATTAAAAATTGGTTTTCTACCCCAAAAAGTCTATCAGGATTTTTATTAGGATTATGATGACAATCAACTGGAAGACAATTGCCATCTTAACAATATTCAGTTTTCCAATCCATGAGCATAATATACTTTCTTTCTTTCTTTTTTTTTTTTAAAGATGGGGTTTCACCATGATGGCCAGGCTGGTCTTGAACTCCTGACCTCAGGTGAGCCACCCACCTCAGCTTCCCAAAGTGCTAGGATTACAGGCGTGAGCCACTGCACCTGGCCGAGCATAATATACTTTCATCATTTATTTAGTACTTTAATTTCTCTCAGCAATGTTTTGTGGTTTTCAGTATATAGATATTGCACATCGTTTGTTAGACTTACTCATGTGTCATAACTTTTGATGCTATTATAAATGATTTTTAAAATTTCAATTTCCAATTGTTCATTGCTAATCTATAAAAAATACAGTTGATTGTTGTATATTGATCTTATATCCTGCAATCTTACTAAACTCACTTGTTAGTTCTAGTAGCTTTTTTGTAGATTCCAAAGGATTTTCTATATAATCATGTAACCAGCAAATACAGTTTTACTTACTCCTTTTCTATTTGGATTCCTTTTTCCTTCTTACTGTAAAATTGCTGAATAGAAGTAGGGTGAGAGTCAACTTGCCTTGTTCTTAAACTTTTAGCAAGAATGCATTCAGTCTTTCACCATTAAGTATGAAGTTAGCAGTAGGGTTTTTGTAGATGCTCTTTATCGTGTTAAAGAAGTTTCTTCTGTTTCTATTTTGTTTGCTAATAGAAATGGATGTTGGATCTTGTCAAATTGTTCTTTTTCAGTCTGCTAATATGGTTTAATTGCACTGATGATTTTTCAAATATTAAACCAGCTCCACATTCCTGGTAAACCCCACTTGGCTCATGATATATTGTCTTTTCTGTATATTGATTGGAATTGGTTTGTTAGGACTCTGATAAGCATGCTTGCATCTCCATTTATTTTCCTTGTAATATTCTTCTCTGATTTTGTTGTAATGCTTGTCTCCAAATACTTGAAAAGTATCCTCTCCTTTTCAAGTTTCTGGAAGCCTTGTATAGAATAGTATGAATTTTTTTCTTCCTGATACTGGTCGTGTCTCCTCTCTTCCAGTCGTTCTGCTAGAGGTTTATTAATTAGATGGATCTCTATGAAGAATCAGCTTTTGATTTTATTGATTTTTCCCTCTTGTTTTTCCCTTTTCTATTTTCTCCATTTCTGTTCAGAATTTTATTATTTTCTTTATTCTGTTCAATTTGGATTTAATTTTCTCCTTTCTAATTTGTAAGATAGAAACTGAGGTCATTGACTTAAGACTTTTCTTCTTTTTGAATATTGTCATTAAGTGCCAAACATTTTGTAAGTATTGCTTTAGGTCCATTGCACAAATTCTGATATATTGTGCTATCATTTTTATCCAGTTCAAAATATTTTCTGAATTTTTTTTTTTTAGACAAGAGTCTTGCTCTGTCACCCAGGCTAGAGTGCAGTGACGCGATCTCTGCTGATGGCAGCCTCCTCCTTCCAGTGATTCTCATGCCTCAGCCTCCCAGCACCACCATGCCCAGCTAATTTTTGTATTTTTAGTAGAGATGGGGGTCTCACTATGTTGCCCAGGCTGGTCTCGAACTCCTGAGCTCAAGGGATTCACCCACCTCAGCCTCCCAAAGTGCTAGGATTATAGGAGATTTTTCCAGATAACTTTTTGTTATTTATTTCTAGTTTATTTCCATTATAGTCAAATAACATACTTGAATCCTTTTAAATTTTTTGTTGCCCAGTATAATGTATATCTTGGTAAATGTTATATGTGTTCTTAAAAAAAAAATAATGTATATTGGGCTGTTGTTAGGGGTTACATTCTATAAATGTCAATTAAGTCAAGTTGGTTGATAGTATTGTTCTAGTCTTCTATATCAGGGGTCTCCAACCCCCAGGCCACAGGCCTTTACCACATAGCAAGAGGTGAGTGGTCAGAGAGGCAGCATTAGATTCTCATAGGAGCACAAACCCTATTGTGAACTGCACACGTGAGGGATCTAGGTTGCACCTTCCTTATAAGAATCTAATACCTGATGATCTGAAATAGAACAGTTTCATCCTGAAACCTTCCCTCCCGGTGCCGTAAGGGTCCAGTCCTTGGAAAAATTGTCTTCCATGAAACTGGTTCCTGGTGCCAAAAAGATTGGGGACTGCTGTCCTGTCTCCTTACTAATCTTAATACTCTACCAGATGCCCTGTACCTTAAGAGGTTTTTACTCTTTTAGGAGGGAGCAGGAGTTACTCTCAGACCTATGAGAGCTCTGAGGATTATTTTTTTAAATCGTTTTTAGTGCTTCTAGCCCTGGCTTTGGGTAGTTTGTTCACATACATGTACTGACCAATACTCAGCCAAAGTCTTGAGGAGGACCCTCTGCAGATTTCCTAAGTACTGTGCATATCCCCCCTTATCTGTGGGGGATACATTTTTTTTAAATGGGGTCTCACTCCATCACCCAGGCCGGAGTGCAATGGTGTAATCTCGGCTCACTGCAACCTCTGCCTCCCAGGTGCAAGAAATTCTTCTGCCTCAGCCTCCTGAGTAGCTGAGATTACAGGTGCCCATCACCACGCCCAGCTAATTTATTTATTTTTAGTAAAGATGGGTTTTCACCAGGTTGGCCAGGCTGGTTTCAAACTCCTGCCCTTAGGTGATCCATCCACCTCAGCCCCCCAAAGTGTTGGGATTACAGGCGTGAGCCACCACTCCTGGCAGGGGATACATTTCAAGACCTCCAGTGCATGCCTGAAATTGCAGATAGTACCAAACCCTATATATACTGTTTTTCCCTATACATGTGTATCTATCATAAAGTTAATGTATCAATGAGCCACAGTAGGAGATTACCTAACTAGTAATAAAATAGAATACCCAACAATATGCCAGCAGCACTACTCTGGCACTTTGGGGTCAGTATTAAGTAAAATAAGGGCTACTTGAACACAAACACTGTGATATGGTGACTGTCAATCAGAATAACTGAGAAGGCCACTAAATGACTAATGGGCAAGTACCTTATACAACTTGAATATACTTGATTCACATCTGGGGAGACAGAGTGAAACACTGTAAGATTTCATCAGGTTACTTAGAATGACACACAATTTAAAACTTATGAATAGTTTATTTCTGGAATTTTCCATTTAATATTTTCAGACTATGGTTGACTAGGTAACTGGCACTATGGAAAGCCAAACCATGGATAAGGGGAGACTGCTGTATTCCACAACCTGAACTCTCTCCACTTTGGCTTTACTGAATTCCCAGTTTTATCTCCTGTTCAGGGAGATCACCATCGTAGGCCTGAATTTCTTCTCCTTATGTCTTAGCCTTGAAACTTTCTTCATACAGTACGTTTTGGGAATTGTTTGTTTCCCATCCCCAAGGGATCCCTGTCCTTCATGAGTGATGCCCAGTGTCTTGAAAACTATTCTTTCCGGCCAGGCATGGTGGCTCATGCCTGTAATCCCAGCACTTTGGGAGGCCGAGGCGGGCGGATCACGAAGTCAAGAGATCGAGACCATCCTGGCCAACACAGTGAAACCCCGTCTCTACTAAAAATACAAAAAAATTAGCCGGGCGTGGTGGTGTGCACCTGTAGTCCCAGCTACTCGGAAGGCTGAGGCAGAAGAAACGCTTGAACCCAGGAGGTGGAGATTGCAGTGAGCCGAAATTGCGCCACTGCACTCCAGCCTGGCGACAGAGCAAGACTCCGTCTCAAAAAAAGAAAAAAGAAAACTATTCTTTCATATGATTTAAACAGTTTTTTTTTGTTGTTTCTGACAGGAAGTTAAATCTGATCACTGATACTCCATCTTGTCTGGAAACACAAGTCCATTTTCCTGATATTTTTAACATCATCTTTTTCTCAACTTTTATTTTAAGTTCAGCAATATAATCACAGG